>JABJVR010047428.1:0-27712 GCA_025773905.1 Chitala chitala | reverse complement strand
GCCTGGAGCCCATCCCAGAGCACATAGGGCGCAGGGCAGGGGACACCCAGGGCGGGGCGCCAACCCACCACAGTATTCCTATTCAAACTCTAAAAAATTTATACACCAAGCATCCATTCATCACCTAACCACATATCCAGCTCAGGGTCACGAGCCTGGATTCTATCCCAGACAGCCTAGCATACAAGGATGAGTACTCCATAGATGCAATGCTTACCCACTACAGAAAAAAACACAAGTAAAAATACAATATTAACATGGACTTCACAATTTTTTTGTGGAGTCTTTGTGTTTCTTGGGTGTCAAGAATATTTAAAACCCCGTGGTCAATGTTTTGTATTTTCTCGACACAGTTTTTAAGCAGCTCTTGTTACGGATGTTTACTTACCCCCCTGCTCAGTTTAGCAAATCCAGAAATGTTTTTGTCAGCTGCTTTCAGAAGAGGTTTTCTTTCCTGCAAATCTTTCATGGAGTTTTTTTTTTTTTTTTTTTTTAATGTGACACGTAACAGATGCTACCAGCAGAAAGATGTCTGCTTGTTTTACACACTTCCAACTGTCATCTTTGGATATACATTTGGTTTTCTTACCATCTGCCTCAGCACATGGAATTACGGAGCCCTCATGTGATACACGTGTAGCAAGATGATGGTCTTATAGCTGCTGTGCTGCGCTGCAGTATTTCATTTATGAGGCAGCGCTTGTGTTGACAGTCATTAAACTAAAATGTGCATCTAAAGGCAGTGATTTATTATTTTTAATGTGAGATATTCATGCAAGTCAAGGTTACAGTGGGCCAGTCTATGCCAGATAGCATTAGCTAAGGCGAGGCTCACCCTGGATGGGGTACAAGTCTAGCACAGCGAACTCTGACCTACACACACACACACACACACACACACACACACACACACACACACACCCTCTTTCACTAATCTGCTCTTCTAGTTTATGTGAGCCACTTGCCTTTGGACTGTGGAAGAAGCTGTTGTAAACCCTAACACACACAAAAAGAACATACAAGCTCCACACAAGTACTGTCTACAGAAGGATTTGAAGCCATTCCCTGCAGTTACAAGGGAAAAATGTTACCTACTGAATAAATGTGTATCAATGTAAATTAGTATGAATTTTTTTAACACTTTAAGAAACTCTCATGCTTCGCTGCATGGAAAAACTCCTCTCCATATGCTTAAAACTGTTTTTACAACATAAAAAATAATAATACATTTCAAATTGGACATCGACACCAGCCTCTGTTACTGGATCCAGAGTTTCCTGTCGGAGAGAGGACAATGGATCAGGATGGGTGACCACTCATCATGTCCAGTAACCCTCAGCACAGGTGTCCCCCAGGGATGTGTCCTCTCTCCCTGGCTTTTTTCATTATACACAAACACCCTCATATCCCCCCACAGCTCAGTCTCCATCCTCAAGTATGTAGATGATACAACAATAATTGGACTCGTTACTGATAACAATGAAATACATTACAGCGAGCAGGTTGCCCAAGCAGTCAACTGGTGCCGTAACAATAACCTACAGCTCAACACCTCAAAAAACACAGGAACTTATAATTGATTTTTCCCGTAACCCCACTCACAAAACCCCCATCCACATTTCCTCTGAACCGATAACTATTACAGATTCATTTAAATCCTTAGGCACACACATCACTAACACTCTCAAATGGAAACTACACTCTGATTACATTTACAAAAAAGCCAATGAAAGACTGTTCTTTTTACGACAACTTAAAAAACTCAAAGTTAAACATAGCATTCTGCTTCAATTTTATAGAGCCATAATTGAAAGTATACTCATCTTCTCAATAATAGTTTGGTATGGCAACTTGGACTCACGCAAAAAAACTACAGCGCATACTTGACAAATCATCTACTATCATTGATCACACACTTCCATCCATAGAAACATTATACCACAGACGCATAGCACAGCGAGCAACAAAAATTACATCTGACCCCTCTCATCCCGCTCACCGTTTCTTTGCACTGATGCCCTCTGGGAGGCGCTACAGGTCCCTACCCATCAGAACTCAAAGGTTTAAGAATAGTTTCATTCTGTCTGCCATAAGGACACTAAACCGGATCATGAATTGATAACGACATGCACTTCACTATGTGGTGATGTTTTGTTTGAATCGTTTGTATACGATTGTGATTGTTGTGTTGTATGTCTCCATGACACAGGCAGTGTGAGCATTGTACAATGCTGTACTGACACCAAATTCCACCAACTTGTTGTGTGGCATTAATAAATTATTCTAAATTATCCTAGTTTATTCCTCTGACATTGGTAGAAATTGCTGCAGTGCTTAGAAAATTCCAGAAAGGAAAACTGAATAAACACATTCTGTTCAAATGTAAACAGCACAGCAGGTGAAGCACTTTGCCTTCAGCACCAGACTTCTGAAAGTCAAGCTAAGCGTCTCCCATTGTTTTCCTGCAGCGCTAATCTGGTCACAGAGTGCTTGTGTTGGCAGCTCGCTGCTGGGATGTGAAGGTCACGGCCTTCTTCCCGTACAAAGGGCCACGCCTTCATCTTGACACTTCCCACACCAGCGTTGTTTACGCAAATGAGTGAACTATATGCAAGAAAACGTGCCATCATGACCAATAACACGACGATTCTGCTGTGACTGAAATATTGTGTAATGTTAAATTTGCTCTTAACTTTTACTTTTCACAACCAGTAGAAGATATGTAAATATTTTTTTCTTTATACCTTTTTGCACTTGAAGGTTAGAAGGGTACACTTTGCAACTGATCCCTTACTTAAGATCATCAGAAACCAGGTGTCTCCCAGGCTGCTATATAATATGTAAGCTCTATTTGGAATCTTGCACAATCCGTCGGTCTCCTTGGCGACCACCTGTTCCCTGAGGTCTCAGAGGTCTGACAGAGCACCATCAATCATCTGACACACGTGCTTGTAATCCCGCGTTTCTCGCTGCATGGCTTGCAAGCTGCTAGCGGCCTTAACTGTTTTTGGCTGCTCCTGTAGCGTGCTACACTTATGTCCTGAATATTGGTTGTGTCGGCGTTTAGCCCTTCTCTCAGGTTTCCTGGAATGTGTTGCCCTGATTTGACTTCCAGAGGATTGAGTGCAGTCTATAGACAGTCCTATTAATTTTTTTATTTTTGTTATTATTACTAATATTAATATTATATATATATTTTTTTACATATGGGAGTTAATGGTTAGTCACAATACATCTGTGATTTTTTATGTGGTACTTTTTTTTCTGATTAGACTCATACACAATGACTTTCCATTCCTGAATTTATATTTCCCACTTTTACAATTCAGGATGTGACACAGAACTATTTTCAGCAGCAAAACTCTAAGAATTACAGAGACCACCGTCACATTTCTCGGGTAAAATCTGGAGACCCGAGGGCTGTGGACACTACACAATCAGGCGACATCTGGCCCCTCAAATAAAGATAAAAGCGCCTAATGGCAAAGTGGCATGCACACTCATGCCTGGAGTATTAAAAAAGTCAACCCAATTCTAATATTAAGGTATTTATTTTCAGTTTAAATGATCTGCACTACATTCCGTGGATTTAAATTTATGGCAGAAACAAACTCTTGACCATCTTTAAGCTTCAGTTAATCGTCACTAACATTGGCAACAAAGCTAAAAATGCTACAACATAGAGTCTCAGATATGTAGCCCTAGAAGGCGACGCGCTAATTGTTATACAGTAACATCTTTCCTGCTGCCAAATTGAAAAGAAAATTAAGGGCCATTGTTGAATTTACTTTGAACAATGAGTAGGAGAGGGACAGATCTTGCCCTGCACGCTTCCACAGTCAATTGATTGAAAATGTAGCATTGTCTTTATGGTGCTTGTTACTGGAAATAGAGGTGGTAGGATGTCCATAGAAGAAAGTTCTGGAAAATGATTCACACTGATGGTTCCACTTCATCCTATCCTGCCTGAAAAGAAAAGGCCAGTTTGCCATGTGAAAATGAGCACTGAAGCTATTGTATAAGCACAGACCTCATTTCGTTAGATACTGCTGCACACTACAGGCTAATGACAGAGAACACTACTGCTAAATCTTTGTTAAAACAACAGACACTTCCTGTTTATTTTTAATTAGAGTTTCTCTCTCCATTCATACAGTCTGCAGCCCCCTCACTTATGGAAGCCACTTTTCCTCATGTCAACCCCAATATAAAATCACGTAAATTACTTTGTATCTCGACAGGCAGAAGGACAAAAACAGGGCAAAACAGAGCAGGACAGTCTGCAGGTGTTATGATACATGTCCCACATAAAATGTATAATTGAGAGAAAAAAAAATCACTTGCACACGTGTATTTCTGAATGTTTAATACCGAGGTGAAAATCTCTCTCCTGCTGTCTGGAAAACGACACCAAAACAATCAGCCAATGGAGAACAGAATATGAAACAGCCTTTGCCTCCAGGCAGAAAGGATTCGAGTCCAGGTACGGTCACACTCAAACAATTCACATTAATAGCTGTTCTCATACAGTCAGGTTATTGAACACAGAGCAATCACATTACATAGCCTACTGTTTGGATGTAATGTGTGGTATACAGCTCCGTGTTCAGTTCTTTTATTCCCGCTCAGTCTTATTTGTGCCACTGCCAGGGGTGTGTGTGTAATTTTATGTTATTTTCAGGTGTGACCTTGCAGAAAGGACATTTTCAAAACCCAATGCTGCACTTTTGTACATTTCACAAGTAAACCATGAATTGAATTGGTTTGCTTTGATTTGATATTCACAAACACTTCAAGAGGTACAATAACCCAAAGAATACGCATAGTTGCACTTAAAAAGGTACCAACACTGTCTTAACATTATACCCTGCACCCATGCAGGCATGTGAACAATTTTGCCTCTGATATACAGCCGGGATGTGTTTTTACAGGTAAGACAGTGACGGTATTGGTAACGTGGATGCTGTGATTGACAGACTGTTGAAAACTGAAAGCTGTGACTCATACTTCTTAGTTACAGTGAAGCATTGGGCGACTTCTTGTAAATGAGGCCTGGTTTTTCACGCTTTTAAGTCTGATTAAACGCCAGCTGACTTTTCTCATGCTGACATGAGTCCGCGTCAGATTCTCATTCCAACCAGTGCCTCTCACGTTCCTGTCTAACGCTCGACTGCCCGACGTTTACATGGGACGCCCATCCACTTCCTAGCCAAGTCGGGTTTAGTCACCAGTCACTGCACCCGTTCCTAGAACACACAGCACACGCAATGTACAACACAGGACAACAAACCAGAAGCAGCGGAGCTTTCTAAATACCAGCTTCCACAAATCGTGTATCCAGCTTTGTTGTGCAATTGAAGGCATCTGTGGAGACTGGAGAGAAATATAGCTGGAACCTCATAGAGTTCTTGGTGAGCAGTGGGAGTAGAGAGTAATGTCACACACACCTACTTTGACTCATGCTAATTTCAGAAGCTGTTAACTGGCAGGCGACGTTTCACAAGTGTGGGGAGATAGCATGCTAACTGTCAGATATCCCACAAAAATCCACACGCGGATGTCTCCAAAGGTGTTGTTATTAATAGTAACAAAATCAGCCTATGTGCAAGGCGTCTGGGTCACTTTATACATTTCCTACAGCTACCACTTGGAAAGCATTAGGAAAAAAAAGACACAACATACACGTGTGCCGTTACACGCCTCATGTCTGTCTCTGCTTCCTGTTTCCTCCCTGCCTCAGTAGGTGATCTTGGCTGTAGTGAACCTCGGTGACGGGGCTCTGAGAAACCCACGAAACTGTCCTAGGCGCCGTTTTCACCCGTTTCGATGTGGGCTCGTTTTTATTGTTCCATGACAGCAATTAACCTAGTGTGTTTATTCAGTGCTCAGTCAGTACTGGTATGCAACTTTGTTTTTTTTCCAGTGAGTAACGGAGGACTATGTGTGACTTTATATTGGTTTATGTAACGACTGCCCAGACATTAGCCCATGTTGACCTAATGATTGTTTTGCTATTATAAAAAAGTAAATCTTGCAGGGAGGACAGGAAGTCAAGCATAAGGAGATTAAAACAATTTAATACAAATAAACAGAACAAATGCAACTAGAGCTGAACAAAACAGGGCAAGTTAGGTATAACACCAGGCTGCTAAACAAATCCAAACAGAACTGAACAACAGGTGAAAAACAGGGTTCAAATCAAACAGATTACGAGGCAGAGAGAAATCCGGTGCCAGAAAGGACTGAAGGCTGAGCAGCAAATGGAGGAAAACACCAACTTCAAGAGATAACATCAGTCAAGACAGGAGCAGAGTCAAATCCACCAAATGTAGTGGGCGGAGTTAACTTAATAAGGCTGCTGCCTGGAGCTCCAACCACGACAGCTCATCAATCCATTTCCAAATGCTTATCCTGTACATTGGTGGCCTGGAGCCTATCCCAAGCATGTCAGTGTTCAAGGCAGGGAACACCATGTACAGGGTACCCACCCGTCACAGGTCACCATGACAGTTCATTTAATGTTTTATTCCTTTTTACATAACATTTCATTATACTGAACACTGACTTTGTCCGCTATAATTATGACCAGCTACCAGGGATCCTGTCAGTCACATCATGTTTTAAGGTAAAGTCGTTGTCAAAAACTGAACGCAGGCATTAAGCTGAATATAAAACAGAGCTGCCCTTTTAAGGAAAGTCACTGGTGGAAAAGGAGACAGCAAAAAAAAAAAAAAAAAAGCCAAAAAGTAACCCAAACAAAAGACCTGGCCTGTGTTGGGTACAAGCATACCAACCCTTTTCTTTGTGACACGGTTTCCTGGTACTTTGAACAAGATACTTAACACTGAGTTTAGACCTAAATTCCTAATGCATTATATGCTAGAACCAGTCAGAATGTCCATCAACCTCAAACATAAGTATGTCTGGGGATCATTCATGTGTGTCTGTAGAGCAATTTACAAATACAGTGTAGTATATTAGGTGGAAGCACATATTTTATTGAATGCTGGAACTGGGAAATTTATGTAGTTTTAAGGGACATTCGGTTCTGACACACGCTGCTGGCTTACAGCTGTGGTCGGTGTAAGGCAGTTCCATAGACATCGCTGTGGTATCCATGCCTCACCATGACTACATCCGGAGAAAGTTAAAGTGGCTTTATGGCAGCTTAATGCAACTCAGAAAAACAGGGTGTCAAATTTCATGTTGTACAGAAATTGGAATAGAAAAGAATGCAAGTCACATGAATGACATGAATGCAAGTTACTCTGTAATAAAGGGGGGGGGGGGGACTAGGGAAAATCCCGAAGCGGAGCCATGGAATGATTATCTTAACAAAAAGGGAAACTTCCTACACTGTAACTGCTGAATTCACTTAAAAATGTTAGTGCAGTTTTTTTTTTTTTTTCCCGTTTTGTAGGTAGGTCACTTTCTGATGATGGTTCCCCATAAATAAGAATGAAATATCTATCGTATGGAAAGAAGTCTGGTGTAAGAGCAAGACAAAAATGTAAGAGCATTGTTCACCTATCCTATGGATAAATATTAATTGTAATAATGTTGCATCTACAATAAACTACACAAATTTGCAAATGAATAATGTAAAAACCAATATCACTGCATTGTACAAATAATACTAATAGTAGCAACAAGTGTTGCCATTTTTTAAAATATTGTTTTTAAGTTTTGTTTTATGCTGTTTATTTCACTAAACAATTTCTGAGCGATTTGTTGCATACTAGCAATAATATCCTCACGCGTTCTTCTTTTTCAAAGTTTCTAAACCTTTACCTCAAGCTGTGGACGTTTTTACATGTTCTGACCATTTTGCCACATATTTCCTCTGATGCAAATAATCCACAAAGTAAATATGTTTGAAGGGAAAAGCTCTTGGTAGATATTCCTGAGAGCGACTTTGTATGAACATGTAAAACGCCCCCCCCCCCCAACACATATAGACTCACGTGACCTGTCGTACAGACGTTAGATTTTAGCTCCTTCTAAATGTCTATTAGTGATCACTGAAAAGTGACTTAAATATCGTGCGTTGCATGCATACTGTTATGTAACGTTCACTTTAAGGAGAATCTGACCTGCATGTCTGAACTGAGCGGATTCAGAATGAGTTTTCACTCTTTTCCAGGACTCCACCTAAAATATTCTGGATTCAGATCTCAAGAATGAGTACCTGATCATTTCCAGATGTTCCCAAAATGTGCTTGTATGTATCGCCTGCGCACCGACAGGGCGATCTGAAAGCGAAACAACGGTTTCCAGTTACGTGGTGGACATTTCATAATGGTGAAGACAAACCACAGCGACAAAACAACTGTATGCGATCTACTTTCTGCGAATGTTCTTATCGGTGATTGGGGGAGGTTTTAGCTCCCCGGCCCCCTACACAAACCGTGTGCCAGACTCTCGCATTGTTGTACCGGTTAGATACGTCACTGCAAAAAGTCCGTAAGGCCAGTTCCCGGGAAGATCCATGCATTCCAGGAAATTCCCACAGCAGGGTATAAAAAGCGGTCGGCTCAATAGTCTGCGCTATTCTCTCTCTAGTTTCAAAATGGGATTCACATCTCAGCTGACCTGCCTCCTTGTTCTCGCCTGCCTGCTGATTCCGTGTAAGTTCCTTCTGTCTCCTTCACACGCAAGTTAAACGCGCATCTCACACTAACTTTAGCAATAACTTTAATGTGACCAGAGGATGCGGATATATTGCGGTTACTGGAATGTTATTAACAATTTGTGTTCTCTCATTTCAGGTCACTTCGCACCACCACCAAGATGTGTGTGCTACCAGACAGTGTCGTTCATCCCTGAACGAATGATACAAGATTTTAAAATTTTTGAGAAGGGAACGTATTGCACCAAAAATGAAATTATGTAAGTATATGACAACGCCTGTGCACTCGGCGCGCAAAAACCTTTTTGAAGTTTCAAATGAGCTGGAATGTTAGCCAACTTATTTTTTTCGGACCAGTGCGGTTTCCTTTTGCTTAGAAAAGGCACATTGCTCTTAAATGATTAATGTAAACAGATTTTTGAAATCTGTATTTTATTTCCATTCATGCGTGCATTGCAGCGTGAACAATGCTTTATGTACTGGGACTCGAACAGAACTGCTCAAAGGTCTCTTACTTGTCTTGCAAACATATTAAACAAAGCGAATGTAAAAACGGGACGTTACTGCTGTATTTAGTCAATATTTAGTAAACTCTATTCCTCACACCACCGTGGCACACTTTTATAAACGTTTTTAAAGTAACCCTAAAGCTATTGCTTCCTGCACATTCTTTGGTGCTCTCCCGTCCACTGCTAAAAGTTTGCTAAGTAAACCTGTACCTCCAGATCATTAAAAACATATTCAATGCAATTCAGTTTATTTTTATATAGTGCCTTTTACAACGAAGTGCCTCAAAGCACTTGACCATGAATACACACATTATTTGGCTTTTGAGCATATAGACAGTTTCTAACTATGCATCCCACACGTCAGTGGAAATCACGCTTAATGTAGGTGCAATCATCACACAAATGCATTTAGTAGAGTTAAGTTTTATGGTTTTAAGTGGACAGTAGTTCTTCAGCAATCCTTCCAGTGAACAGAAAGAACAGAACTTAACTAACGCATGAGAAACAGCAGGTTAATTCCAGATTAGCACATATGTGCACGTGAGCAATGTTTTTTTTTTTACTGTCAGTGTAGAAGCGCTCATGGGTGTGAACAGATTCGCGGTGAAGAGTTCAGCTCCTGACATCTCGTTTCTAGCATGAAAAAGAGCGTATCGATAGCATCTGTGGTTTTGTCCCAAAGCAGACGGGTTACAGTTTTCATATCTGGGCGTCAAGTACTCCTAGGCACAGTTTAGAGAGGCAGACATACGAGGCAATAACAAACGCATAAACACACCAAAGGAAGGAGAACATGCAAGGCTCTTGTAAGCCTGGGACTGGATGCTGGTACTGTTGGCTGACTGTGCTTGTACTGGTTCACAGTGTAAAACTGAGGAGAAACAACAAGGAAGTCTGTTTGAGCCCAGTGGACAAGCAAGGGCAAGATTTACTGAGCTGCTGGTTGAGGTAAGAGACACGGTTTAGACACAGGTGCGCTACCAAATCAACACCTAACGTACCATTTACGTAAAACAAGGTTTTCCAAGCTTTGTAGCATGACAGCTTGTTTTCCAAAATGGGAATTTAATGTCAGGCGTCCGTGCATGTGTTTAAGTACTAATTGGTATTCACTGACAAGTGAGCTGAAGTGTATATATTTCATTCAACGACTCTCTGACTGATCATTAATTTAAATAATTAAATCTTAATAATGCCTTTCTCTTCCATACAGCATTAATAAAGACGAACGTTTGACGAAGACGTGCATCAGGAGAAAACAGAAGTAGAATCAGCAGCTGGCTGCCTGCAGATTATTTATATTTTTTAAGTAATTCTTGCAAAATTTATTTATGTATTTTTAAATGAGGTACAGGATGCCACAGTGGTGTGATAGTTAGCCCTGTTGTCTCACCCTCCAGGCCTGGGGTTCGATTCCCGCCTCAGGTCTGTGTGTGTGGAGTTTGCATGTTGTTCCTGTGCTTGGTGGGTTTTCTCCGGGTTCTCCGGTTTCCACCCACGGTCCAAAGACATGTGGGTTAGGTTGATGTGTGTGTGCGCGTGCCCTGTGGTGGGTTGGCGCCCCACCCTGGGTGTCTCCTGCCTTGTGCTCTGGGATGGACTCACCAGGACTAAGCAGTTAAGAAAATGAATGAATGAAGTACACTTGTTTGTTGTAAAGTATAGACTAGGTTTTGATACAGATGTATATTGCTTTTTTAATAGTCATGTACATTTTATACAGAAGGCCAGTGTGTAATGTAATGTCATGTAATGAGGGACGCAGTACTGAAGGCACTTAACAGTATTAGTTTCTTAATATTAATAAAATGTTTGACTACTACCAGGTGTGTAAAGTGTGCCCTCTGGTGACACTTCTTGACATCAGGTTAACACACTGGATTGCCAGTGTCTGTGAAACCATGACTTTGCTGTATCCAAGTAAAGGAATGTGAAACTGAAGTAAATATATGGCACCCATTAAAAATAATTTACCCCCCACACTGGCGTTCATGTGTTCTTTCTTCTTTTACACCAAAATCAATTTTATGTCTACATCTTGGTACTGACCAAAACAAAACACTTAGTTGAGTGTAAAAATGCACCAAAGCTTTTCTTTTTTATGAGGACAATAATGGTTAACATAATTACCCTTGTGCTGAACAATGGCTAATACACTTTGTCATCTGGAATCACATAGGAGTTTGAAGGTAGAGTGGAGTCCACCTGTACACAATAATGGTGTTTCAAATGAATTAAAGTTTAACACTAGTGTCAGTGAGAGGTCCCGCAGTTGGCACACTCCAAAAGAAACAATCACACTCAAACACTTAAATCTGAGGAACGGTTTCCATCAGGGAGAGGATCTCATAAAAATAAGACGATTTCAAAAGTCTGCAGCATACCAAAAGTTCACCACTGCTTTTACAATGAAATTTAAATAATGTGATATAACTATAAACTTGTCCCTTAAAACTGACCATGTGTGTGACAAGAACACTTAATATATATATATTAGCATGGTTACCGGAAAGTCTGAAGTAGTCCTGATCATGCCATAATCTTCCTTGGTGAAGATGGCTTATGAAACACTAAAGGCAATGCATTTTTTGGAAGGGTGGACCATTGTTAAAGAAATGTTCCCTAGGCACCCTCCCTTGAAAAATTTTTTGTAGATGTTTCCAGAAGGCATCTACAAAACCTATATCAGAAAAGATCAGATCTGAACTGTCTACTTTTACTCACTATGCTTGATGAAAACATTACACTGTCTGATCACATAGCTCCTAATCTGAGAAACACTGACGGGAACATAATTCTGAGAAACACTGGAGGAAATTTAAGCAAGCCCACTGTAGATAAAGGTGCTTTTAGGAATTATTAAACCAAAGGTCTAAACACCATCGGTAGCAGAACAGCAAAATACTGTGTATATGTAATTCTTGGAACATACACTGTTGCCCCCTAAATGCAATCTATGCTATACCTCAGGTCGTGTGCATTGCAATTTTACACTGTCTTAGTTATGTTAGTGTCAACTTATGTTAATCAAATCAGTGTTACTTGTCATCGGTGCACCACTGTCACACAGAGGGTTCTTAATTTCGTTGTACCATCCTGGTGTACAATGACAATAAAGTCTATTCTATTCTATTCTATTCTATACATCTTTCCATGTTGAAGTGGGGGGGGGTATATGCCCCCCCTCAGTATGTCACTATACAACAATCTATGTCCCTCAAGAATTGCTCTTGTGAAATTTACTCTGTGCCCCCCAAGAACAATGCCCCCCCCCCCAAGAGCGAAATGAGATTTCTGCCCCTGACCACATTAAGCACAAGGGAATAAATATTTCCACAGCCAGTGTAGCAGCTGGTACTACTTCTGTGCACCAAGGCAACTTACAGTAAATCATGTGGTGAAGAGGTAACCCAGTACGAATGCAAAGAATGTCAGCGGTGTTGCAAAAACACGACGGGGATTAAGTCCCACTTCCTGACGCAAGTTAGCCAAAATGGTTTGTCAGCATTTATTTATTTTCTTCTGTGTATTTCCTAAAGTTGCTTTTCTTTATGTACTTTTTGCATACACACAATGTAGTGTTTTATAAACTGCTGTTTCATAAACTGGCTGAGCATGTAGATCTCCATGTTTAAACCAGTTTATTAACATTAGTCCTCCTTCTTATGACCCTTCTATCAATCTCTGTCATTTACTCTACTGTTTTTGACCGGTCTGAGCTAGTCAGTCTGCCCTTTTTGGAAGAAGTAATTGGTCATACGAAGCCTGCTGGATCTCCCAATGATCCAATTCCACCCCATCTTTTTAAAGAGGTCTTCCCCAATTTGGCTCCATATGTACTCAATATCAATAATGGCATTTTAGCAAATGGGATTGTACCTGCTAGTTTTAAGCATGCGGTGGTGACACCACTTACTAAGAAGCTTGGCTTAGACTCTTCTGTATTTCAAAATTTTAGGACAATTTTGAAACTCCCTTTCCTTTCTAAGGTTTTGGAGAAAATTGTTTACTGCCAGTTGAAATTGTTCTTAGATGAGCACAATATTCTTGAAGTATTTCAGTCTGGGTTTAAAACCCAGCGCAGTACTGAATCAGCACTATTGAGGGTTTTTAATGACGTTCTTTTAACCACAGACTCTGGTCACTGTGTTGTTTTGGTAGTGTTACACCTAACAGCTGCCTTTCATACAGTGGACTATCATATCCTCCTATCTTGCCTGGAGAACTGGGTGGGCATTCAGGGTGGTACTTTATAGTGGTTTAGGTCCTAGTTAACAGAGAGAAGTTGTTGTGTCTGTGTTGGAACTGCATGGTCCTCCGCAGTGCTTTTCACATGTGGAGTGCCTCAAGTTTCCATTCTTGGGTCTCTTCTTTTCTCTCTGTATTTACTTCCTCTTACATCAGTTGTCGGAAAACACAGCATCTCATTCCACTTTATGCAGATGACAGTAAATTTTATGTCCCACTAAAAAAGGAACGGAAAGGGTTTCTTAAATCAGTATTTGACACCTACAGCAACAAACCTGGGTGTGAGACTGGACAGTGATCTCAAACTTTATGCACAGATTAGCTCAGTGGTCAAGTCCAGCTTTTTTCATGTAAGACAACTGGCCAAAGTGAAACCACTTCTTTCTCAGCATCACTTTGAGATTTTAATACATGCTTTTATCACGACTCGTTTACACCACTGCAAAGCACTTTATGTTGGACTTAGCCAGATGTCACTTGCTCGACTACAGTTACTTCTAAACGCTGCTGCTCTGCTTTTAACTGGTACAAAAAACCAAGAGCACATTACTCCGATCTTGGCATCACTTCATTGGCTCCCAGTTCGTTTTCGTAGTGATTTTAAAATTCTTTTATTTGTTTTTAAACGTCTTCATGGTCTCGCCCTGCAGTATCTGTCTGAGCTCCTCTTGCCATACACTCCATCATGCTCTCTCAGGTCAGCAGATCATTCACTTTTAGTCGTCCCCAAGACGAAGAGGAAGCTTTGAGTTGACCGCACTTTTTCAGTCGCTGCCCCAAAATTGTGGAATGACTTGCCTTTGCACATTAGGCAAGCCAATTCCTTTCCTGTTTTTAAATCCTCTCTTAAGACATATTATTTCTCTCTGGCTTTTAACTCAGTTTGAGATGTTGGATTTTACTGTTTTTATTGCTGACTTTTACTGTTTTTTTACTGTTTTACCTTTGTTTTGTATCTATATTTGTTTTTTTTTGTCTGTTCTTTTAAATATCTTACATCTATAATTTTTTTTTGTCTTATTGGTTCTCGTGTTTGTGTACAGCACTTTGGCCAACTGTGTTGTTTTTAAGGTCTTTTATAAATAAAGTTGGATTGGATTAGTTTGTAATTAACTGTTTACATATATTGTATACAAAATCTCATGGGCACAAGGAATTTTCCATAAGCATGGCACTATTACAAGCTGTTATGTAAGATAGTCATTCATAGTACTGCGTCTGAATGTAGTTTAAATGACAGTTTTTGTCACCTCATTAGAACACAGATCTTTCTTTCCAGCAAAGTAACCAATGTTGGACCTTTTGAGTATCTCAGTAATTCACAAACATGGTTAAACTTAAATTCTTGTGTCTTTGTACTTAATTTGTAGTTGACTCTGACAATGTGCACCTGTTCATCTGCATATTATAATATGCATTCATTCATTAGACTGCTTCATTAAATTTAGCGTTATGGGCAACCTGGAGCCCAGCTCAGGAAGCTTGGGGCATAGGGCAGGGGACCACCCTGGATGGGATGCCAAGCCATCGCAGAACACACACACACATTCTGGGCAATTTGGAAACGGCAGTCAGTCTAGCCAGCATGTCTTTGAACAGTGGGAGAAAGCCAGAGAATCCAGAGAAAACCCACCATGCATGCAAACTCCATGCACGCAGACCCAAGGCAAGGGTCGAATCCCAATTCCAGAGGTTCTAGGTTATAATGCTAACCACCACGCTACCGTGCCGCCCATATTATATATGAAATGAAAATACCTTAATGAAAGACTGTATTAATAAAATATGTACACAACTTTAAGTACTTGCACCATGTAGAATCTTTTATATGAGAAACTATGTTGGATAACTTAAAATGGTTGGATGAATCTGTTACTTCTACGATCAACGAGGTCACAGTTCATTGGTAAATGACTCCACCTAGTGGCGAATGTGTAAAAGTTTGAGTTTAGTCATAACACGGTCTACTTAAAAACAATAAATAATTTAAAAATAAAGATACAGTTCAATTTATAGACAAATTGATTCCAAAAACCATTTCTGTCATAACAGTAACAGAAGATATTACATAAAATATGGAATGAATGGATTATTCAATTTCAATCACCAACAGACATTTATTTTTACAGTTTACATTAAAATGGCCCTGACTACGACCTTGACGATGGTTTACAGAAACACCAACCATTTTTCACCTTGGTATAAAAGCAATTTAAAATTTTCATTTCTTAATTTAAAAGGTTATTTCTACTACGAAAATTTGTTTTAATGTTAAGGTAGTAACCTTACCCTTTCACATTAATTTAACAGTGATTCAGAACATCAGTTCTGAAAACATAGTATTAGATTTTATGGAAAGAATTTACTGAACAGTATCTTGATTTTTAACATATTCTATGTCAGACAATTAAAAGGACGTATGATATAATAGTGCCCATCTTTCTTACAAGTTCCATTTACAAAAAAATTATATATACACATGATTATGTTATGGTTATCCATCCATCCTCTACACCACTTTCAGGGTCACGGGAAGCCTGGAGCCCATCCCAGGAGGCACAGGGCAGGGGACACCAACCCACCACAGGGCACACACACACACACACACACACACACACACACAATGGGCAATTTGGAGACACCAATCAACCTAATTTGCATGTCTTTGGACTGTGGAAGGAAACCGGAGAACCCAGAGAAAACCCACCAAGCACAAAGAGAACATGTAAACTTCACACACACAGACATGAGGTGGGAATCGAGCCCCAGGCCCAGAGATGTGGGGCAACGGTGCTAACCACCACGCCTCCGTGCCACCTTTATATTGTGACTCTATGCATTATAATTTTTAAATCAATAAATAAGCAGAGACTTAGCTGGAAATGTCCTCTCCTATTCCAAGACAGATCATTTGCCAAAGCAGAGGAGAACATTTTGTGCCATGCAAATTATTCAACATTACTGAATTCAAAGTTGGCTCGGACATTTTGCATAACGGTAATTTCACAAATTTCGGGTAGAGGGAGCTGTTGACCCAATTTAGTGCATCTTTGGCATCCAGTCACAAAAACAGGTTAAATAATACAACTTTAAACACACACAAAACGTACACTTACGCATTTATTTAATTTTAGGAAGTGAAATCACTTCGAAAAAGAAATTACTGAATTGTTACCATCACGTTATCTGTTAGGATTCAGCTCTACGCTGTTTTGTCTGTTGTTGGTCAGCAGCGCTCGCGCTACTTCACTGTTTATCCGAGTTGATCCTAGACAAACAGTGGTATTAGGTGGTTCAAGACAACATTTATGCACACCTGTTCTATTATTCAGTTAAATCTCAAAGCAATTCAAACCATTTACGTCAGCAACAAATTTCGCCTTATTGTATCATGCATCTTATCTGTGTGCTTTTAGAGGGAGGGATGTCTGGTGATTAAACCCTTGCCCACCTCACACGCAGGTACTTTAACATTTCTTATTAAATCTATGTATAGTACGCCGTCATTCCACTTCACACATATAGCTTGGAGTTACCTCTCAAGATCAGTGACCCCACTGTGAGGACCTGATGGTGTAATAAAGCGGTTAATTTCATGCAGGAGGTTAAACACTTCATCATTAAATTAAAGGTGATTGCAGCTTTCTGGAGACTAGATGTTGACACTGTTATACCGCATTTTCCACCAGAGACTGCAGCATACCTTGCAAAGACCAAGAAATGTTTGGCATGGAGAATCAATCGCTTCAACGGGGATATTTGTTTATTCTGTTGCACCGAGACTGAATGGCTGACATCTGACAGCAGGCATCCCATCTGAGTAAACCCAGACACGCTGCGCTTCCACAATGCTGGCAGGGATGAAAGGAAGGCGCTGGTGTCGGTGGACCTCCAGCATGTCAGCGGCGGTCCGGGATGCATGTTTGCGACTCGGTCCTTCCAAGATAAAACAAAAGGAGACTTTGACATGGATTGAGCTGGGAACTGCAAACATCGCTTTCCTGCGCGACCGATCGGCTTCCCTGGCCCTGCTTCCGTGCGAATGCTGAGCCAATGCAGAGGACGCACAAATTTGAACGCTCGTTTTCCATCAAAACGCTTTGGCCCGAGAAAATACATTCTTAAGATTAATCAATTCTTCCCGTCTCAGCATGCGCTTCCTTCCATTTATGTGAAACGAAACGTGTCTGTTCACTAGCCGTGACCCAGGAGTTAGCGCACAGAACGACCTTTCATGGTGTAAAATACAGCAACAGTCATAAAAGTCCATTAAGTCCATAGCCAACAGTCAACTGGATAATCTTTACATGTGCTGCTTTTATATAGTACAGACTGTGTATAACCTATTGAGTTCACAGACTCAGCAGCTGTTCTTTCAAAAATATAATAAACCATTCAACAAATTCCAGGTTAACTGCTCTGTTATGTTAGCCAGTGCTTGAAGTGGGCTGGTATGTACTGGTACAGAGTACCAGCAACTCTGTTTTTCTTTTCAGAATACTGGAAACATTTCTTGGGTACCAGCATCTATTGTAATTTGCCTGCCAATTACCACACCATTAGTTTCGCCCCATGTAACCAATATGAACATTGTTTTTAACATGTTGTTTGATGCAGTAAAACTGTATTGGTTAACTTTTGCCCAATATTTGGCAAACTGTATCTCTGGGCATTAGAAAGCCTGATTTTCCCAGTACGAGCCTCTTTCACCAGTGTTGCTGCAGAACGTGATAAAATTATTGTCCAGCATATAAATAGAACTGCTTTATCTGCAGAGATGCTGGACTAAAATAATCTTTTCCAGCCTGTCACATTTAGTCCAATTTGTTAGCGACACACCGAAGAGCAGGTTATCCATGACATCGTTGATCCTTCATTGCATGCTGTGACACATACACAAAATCAGACTAGAAACAAAGAATTAAACAACCTTACAGCCCTACAACAAATAAATAAAAAAGAAGAACAACATCTAATGCTACACAAACCTTTAGTGTCATATTTGAAGCAATAAACCCTTTTATGTTTAATTTATTCAGCCTAACAAGAAGATGCCCAGGGTTATACAGTGTCCACCCAGCTCTCTAAATCTTGCAAGAACAGCCAGAGTGAAAATCACATTTGCCCACAGCAAGCAGTGACAGGAGACAACTCCACACCAGGCCTCAAAGTGCTCAACCCCCGAAGGACTGAGTGTGAACTGCATTGCTCAAAGACGAGCATTTCTTTGAGATTGTGTGCTAAGCGAGCGGTCGGGCTGCCATTGCAGGTCACACAAACAGGACAGACATCTGTGTGTCAGGTGGACTCGCCTCTCCTCGCCCCGCCTCGGCTGAAGGTTGGCCGCAGCCTCAGGTCCTCTCGTGTCCTCTTCCCGTGTCCCTTCACATGAGCGGATGGCGGGAAAGTGACACTGAGGACATTTCCCCGCAGACCCGCCTTGTTTGGCAGAGGAACCCCTGCAAGATGTCAGGAGCGCGTGGACTGAAGTTTTCACTTTAATTGGCACCGGGTCTCGGACGAAGTCCTGTGAATCATGTGACGTTAGGACAGCCTATCAGTGCTCAAGCTCACTTTCTATTCCTGAGCTTTTGTGTTATATATACAATGAGGAGGGGAGGGGGGAAACGAGAACTAAATTAAGATTTGGAGAGCCAGCCACACAGAAGCCGAATGCTATGGTTTGTCGCGCTGATTAGCCCGGATCACTGTCACGGTGATTAAAGGTGCGTTCGTGAAGTGGAGCGAGTGTTCCCACTCACTGCCAGCTCTCATGAAGCAAAAACACAAGCAGCGGAAAACCAAGACGACACGGAAATAAAGAAATAAATAAAGAGACTAAAAACAAGAACACGGCAGGAAAATAACCTGCGGGTAGTCGTGACTTGGGCGTCTTCAGCCTCAAGGCATGGAAAAGAGTTAAAAAGTTAAAAAAAGGTACAGTAGCATTACAACGAAACTGTGGGATACATCAAAGACAACATTAAACAACATGCAGCATAAAACAAAGTTATTTTGTTTAACGGCCTGTTGTAGCCAAGGTTAATATGTAAGATAATGCTTTGGTGGGGGCAGGGACTAAGCAGAGACCCTATTGGGGGTGGGGGGGCGGGCTATAAGTCGGAATGCAATATTTACACCTAGGACAGGAAGCAGTGTGGTCCAGGGGACACCGGAGAGGTGCATAATTACTGGATTATTGGATACACGAACAGCATTAACAATGTGAGTCTGATGGATTGGCAAATGTTTGGCTCTCGCGCGGTTAGCACAGCGGCTAACAGGAGGAGAGAGCGGGGTCAGAGATTGGACCAAAACACATCCACTGTACTTATGGTTTAGATGGGTTTGCTGTCTGATACATTAGATGGTTTTTCTGCACAAAAGTAGTCACACGGGCTGCGGATGCACATGTTTTCCCTGGTAACCAGCAGGAGCAGCAGCGGGAGAGGTCAAGGAGGGCAGTTATTCAAGGCCCCTGTTCTAGAAAGCAACAGGAAGTCGAAAATGCCTGCCATAATGACATAATGAGTGTACATTACATATATACAGTGTATATACAGACTCACACACACACACACACACACACACACACACATAGATGTTAAATCTCAAAGCCTGTTTATTAGGCACCAAAGCAATTTCTCAAATCATCATCTTCATCATCATCTTCATCCTCACTACCATGAACAAGAACTACACGTGCAGACGCTGCTCTGTCCATAGGCTTCAAAGGCCAAGCGACAGATTCCAGCGTGCATTATTGACAAACGAGCTCATTCCTGATGGAGATCAAAACACATCATGACACTGCGGAGCGGGCCCAGGCACTCCGGCGGCCCGAGAGGAGAGAGGGTGCCAAGGGAACCTCTTTTGCCACTTTATCTCTTTTTCCAATCTCATTGTAGCTGTTTTCCAACCATCAGGATTGCCGGCCATCGATGCCAGGATGGCCTCTTTCAGGGTATAATTGCTTGTTCCTTGCAACAAAATGATTCCCTTTTTCAATAGCTACTTCTTATGGCAAGGCTGGGCTGACATGACATAAATATTTTCTCCTTGCAATACGCCAATCGACATTTTTTTTCCCCACCGATGTATTATGGAACAATGTTCATAATCAGATTCTAAAAAAAAAAAAAAAATCCTCTTTCTACTGTCAGAAATACTCCTGTGCAGTGACACTAATACTTTCAACCTCCTTCAACCCTTACATGTCCTCTGGACCCACGGAAGAAGTTTTCTATTATAAATCTTGTTACTAGTATTGATTACCGTATTTTCCTTAGATGACCATATTTTGTAGCAACATGCCACGATTGCTCCTTTCATCAAAAAAATGGGGAAAAAAAAAAAATCTTTATCAGTAAATTATCCCATTTCAGATCACACGAGCCATGGGAGGTTTTTGCCATGCTATGTGTTATCAGAACTGTTTATGAATGCATGGTCTAAGGCTGGATGCTGTGTGATGTCACTTGCTGTCTTTACAGGGTAACACTGCTACCTTTACTCAATGTTAAACATTATCATTTTCTTTTTATTATTAGTGGTTTTTATTTAAGCATCAGTATTTACACATTATATACATATATATATATATATATATATAATACACACACACAACTGCATAGTCAACTAGATGATCTTTACATGTGCTCCTTTTATATTGTACAGCCTGTGTATAACATATAGTTTCCACTGACTTAGCAGCTGTGCTTTCAAATATATAATAAGCCATTCAGATTGTTTCAGAAAATATTGCATTATTTGAATTCACTTCGTAACACCGGCATCTTATATGAGTGGTATGATATACTTGTGACTTTAAATTTATTGTGTATGTGCGTATGTATGTGTGTGGGCTGGCATGCACGTATATGTGTGTGCACGCTGTTCAAAATATACACAGCAATGCAAATCACAGGATCACGTAGACTATGAAAAACAAAAACAAAAGCGTGCCCTCAGGCGCACATAGCCACGATGGGGCCATATAGCTGAAATACAACCGTCGCTATAGGCAACGATGCGGGCAAACATCACCAACAGAACAATCGTCACGGATTCATGAACACAAGCAGGGCCGACACTGCTCCTTACCTGACTCATTTCCCAAAGTTTGTTTGAGCAGATTTCCAGCACCACCTGTGGGTCCGATCTGGAAAATCCCATAGTCCCACGTCCCATATTGTCAGTCAGAACCAGAAAGCTTATAAATAAACCATGATCTGCCGGGCCAGATGCCGTGTCCCACTGTTCATCTTCCTCTCTGAAATTGCAGTGTATTCCGTATACAGCTAACTAATCACTCAGCACAAGTGCTGAAAAATGTCAAGGGGAGACATGGTTAAACGACTTAAGCTGTTGGTCGGTGATTGGTGTGAGGTGTGGGATAGTTTGATTTGCACAATATGCCATAAATGTAATAAATAGATCAGGTTTAGTCAAGGTAATTTAACCTGCCTCAATTTTGAAAGCTTCAAAAATGGTTAACAAAAATTGTGTGGCAGACCCATTGTGTCGAATAAAAGTATAGGTGCTAGAGCTTTTAGTTACAGAGTCCCTAGTCTATGGAATAGTATGCCTGGATACGTATGGGATGCCGAATCTGTCTCAGTCTTTAACTCCCGACTGAAGACCTACTTTTTTGATTTAGCCTTCCTACAACAGTTTCCATAACTCATGCCAATTACTGCTGCTGGTGCATGCTGTACATGCCAACTGTAATATTTTGCTGTGGGGCTACTAGTGTCCGTATTAATAACTAACCCCTCTCTAAAATCTTTTTTTGTGCATGTGTGTACCCAGTGCCTGCCTGGGCACCATCTGAGCGGGGTGCCTTGTTAGAGCTGTTGACTCCTAGTGTACCTCCTTAGATTAACCTTTGCCCTCATAGTGCTACTTACATTCATAGTCTCAATACATACCTCTTTATTCTGTAATGTTAGCATGACCAGGAGGGGCTGGGCAGACAGTCAACCTTGGGCCCCCAAGGTTTTTGGTTCCTCTCCTCTGCTGTTGTCTGGCTTAATTTGTATTTATTCCTACTGCTTATTCTTTAACATCTGCAATTCCATCTGTAAAGTGCTTTGAGGCACATTGTTGTGAAAGGTGCTATATAAAAAACTGAATTGAAATTGAATTGAATTGAATTGTGTGGCACACCCATTTGATTTATTGTATGTAATATCCTCAGGTAAAAAAAACAGCCTAAGGAATTAACAAAAAGTGTTACCTTTTTTTTTTTTTTTTTGCTTATCTAGAACATTGGCTTAGCTTTAAAGGATAATGTTAATAAAATGTACTTCCTATGTTACAAATGTTCAAAATTTTTGAAACATTGAAGAAGGACAACTGCAGTAGGTTGGTGTCCTGCCCTGGGTGTCCCCTGCCCTGCGCCCTATGTGTCCTGGGATGGGCTCTAGGCTTCCCTTGACCCTTAACAGGATGCAGCGGTATAGAAGCTTTTAGACTGACTAAAGAAGGACAATGTAGAAATTCTATATTACTGCCAAAGAAATAAAGGGAGCTGTACTTGCTTTGAGTGTCTCACGGTCGATCTTGATGGGCAATGGATAAAAAGGGAAAAAAAAAAAAAAAAAACTACCTCATCAATGAGTTTCGGAAATCTGTGACATTGCAAATGCATTAACGCACAGCACATAAAACCTAAATGTATGCCCATAATGATATTAAACATGTTTGAAACATTATGACTGAACATCTGTGTATATTGGTACGTTGCCAAGTAGTTTTATGTCAAAGTTAAGAGTCGTTGAGAATAATAATGTGTGCACAGAGCAATATACCGAGATCCAGTCCACTGAACAGTGTTTAATGATCTGACAGATACTGAATAACAAAACACTTCTGCTCGGAATTCTCACGAGAACTGCTCAAACTCACCATTTCTCAGTAAAAGTACCATCTCAGAAGGCAGGCCCCGGTCAAACAAACCGAAGATCGCAACATGAAAGTTGAAGAAGCTTAATGAAAATTTAACGAAAGTTCAAAACGAGCTTTTATCAGGTGATTTTATTTCAGTTAAAGAAATGCCCAAGATTTTCTCGATTTATTTAAAGTGTACAATTAAACCTGGCCTTCTGTTGCAAGAGTCAACACTGATTTATGTAGTCAGGGGATCAAAGGTTTCACAAAAATATAATTAAGTGTGATATGTTAATGAATGGTCATGATCTGACAATTTCTTTTATTTCATAGGTAGTTCATGCGCATCTTTAAAAGTTTTGGCGTTGAGTTTGTGCGCACACGTGTGTGTGCGTGTGCACACGCAATTCCAACTCTACTCCAAGCGACACACACTAAAACCGTATACTTTGTTTTTACTTGAATTCCTGCATACTGACTTCTTGTTCTGTATTTAAAAAAAAACATTAGGGCAAAAATAATTTTAGCCTTCTCTTAAAGAAAAAAGAATTTAAGGGTAATCAATTTTGTTCTAGAAGTCACTGTAAAAAATCTGGCGTTCATTAGAATTGCTCAAGCAGGTATGTTATAGTGTGACTTACAGAAATGTGGTTACTAATAGAAATGCAGAGAGCTGTTTTTTAGCGTGCTATCTTATAAATCTTTGACTTAAGGACACATGCTGTAGACTAGCAATCTAAGCAAAAGAACTAAAACATACAGGACCTGCTTAAACCGGACGTACAAACATTAATGTTCACACCACTTTTTTCAGTATATCATTGTCATGACAACTGAAGTTGGTAGTCAGCAACACAGAATAGAACTAGAGAAAACTGCCTCTCTCCAAAATGCAAAGCAATCTCACATGGATCAGAGGAATATGTTGATAAAGTCCCATGTTGCATGACACCATTTTGCCCACCTGTACCACATATGTTTATTCTTGAGAGGTGTCCAACATCCCAGCAGTGTGTATTACACAAACAGGTCTGTAATCAAGTGTGCACATTCAGCTAAGCTCTATTTTCAAAGGCCAATTCCAAAATTTACAGCATATTTACTTGCATATATTTTCAGATACAATAATACAAAAATCTGTGTTGTTCGTGGTAATGCTCTTAATTTTTGGAAGTATATCAAACAGACCCGACCCTGACCAATTTGGTGCCCTAGGCAAGATTTTAGCTGGTGCCCATTACATTGCAATCAATTCCACCACCAGTTCCTACGGACTGAAGGAGCCCCTAGCGTTTGCCTATGAGGCCTATGCCCAGGGCCAGCTCTGATGATCAAATTATTAGATATTTTAAGTTCTAATAAATTTTTCAGGTTCCTCTGCATCTCCAAGTGTAACAGGGATACTTTCTCCACTCCAACAGCAAAGGTAGCCTCCAAAGGCAGGCTTTTGCCTGTGTTCGCAGAGAACTAAATATGATTGGATCTTACAGGTTGGCTGGCAAACGGGGGAATTAAAAAACAGACTTAAAGTCCTTTAGGGATATGACATCAGCTTTAGACTAAACAATGTGCTAAACTCTCAATGGCTTCAGCAAATATCCAGCTATAAAATAATAATGTATGTGATATTGTGAACTGGGATAATAGCGTAGGGTCCGGCCTGTAATAGAATCGCATATTGATTGCAAGTTTGGCAGTGACTTTGGGTCCAGTTTTGACTAATATTCTGTCATCTTTAAAGCATCCGGAAGCGTACTTGGACTGCTCTTTTGATCTAAGAGAAGAGCTGGTGTGTTTGGAGGGGTGGGGGGAAGCTGGGCATGAATTGTTTTTAACTTTGACACTGCAGCACACAGGGTGAGGAGCTCGGTCACCAGGGAGGAGCTCGGAGTAGAGCCGCTGCTACTCCACATTGAAAGGAACCAGCTGAGGTGGCTTGGGCATCTGTTTCAGATGCCTCCGGGACACCTCCCTCTGGAGGTGTTCCGGGCATGTTCCACCAGGAGGAGATCCCGGGGAAGACCCAGGACATGTTGGAGGGACTATGTCTCCCAACTGGCCTGGGAGTGCCTCGGCAGAAGAGCTGGAGGAGGTGTCTGGGGAGAGGGAAGTCTGGGTGTCCCTTCTAAGACTGCTGCTCCCACAACCCGGCCTTGGATAAGCGGCAGAAGATAAGATAAGATAAGATGAGATGAGATGAGATGAGACTCCAGCACATAAAATGTTGAGCACGGGGAATTCAAGTGACTGAGACTCGGAGATTGTTTGAATCTGGGAGTGTAAAGTTTAATATTCAGAACAATTAGGAGAGGGTTCAAGGCCTTGATCTGTGTGCCATTACACATGATGTAAACTCATTAAGTGCATCTGCATGCAATTGTCTGTGTGATCCCATGCTTAATTAAACCACTGCTGGTTTGGTATTTCCTTGGCTAAAAATTTATGCGGAAATGCTTGAATTAACTTGGAAGTTCTACAATGTATAAAAGGAACCAGGTTATGTAATCCGAGTGCAGGATTTTAAGAAATGGTATTGAAGCACAATATTAAAAATGATAAATATATTTATTATGCCAAAAAAGACATACTATTTACTAAGTGTTCCACTACAGTCAAACTCCAGTAGAATGAAAAATAGGTCTAAAATATCTTCTCCAATATAATCTCATTTTAAATGAAACACTGTTACAGGACCACAAAGAGTATATTCATTAATAACACACATCATATAAAATACAGAAATGTTTTTCCCTTTCTCTTAGAGCGATTCTGGAAAAGAACACGCCATTGGACAGAACATTTTTGTCATTTCCCTGGTACAATACTAAATTTGTTCCACAAACCGTAATTAATACCCCTTTCCCTCCACAACACAAACACAAACACTCCCACACTGACAGATTTTTAAAAAGAACAAACAGGAATTCATTTAACAAGTAGATTTTACTCTAATTTACATATGTTCGGCCTGGCATTGACCGTACTGTGTGGACTAATAATGTGCAATAGTTAATGTGATTGTTCTTTTTAAACACGCTGTCATCCATTGTCCACAGACGTAAATGATACTCTGGTTGAAAGGAAATACTCTTGCACATCGAACAAGAGTGGATTTTAGATAAAGGCGTGTGCCAGAAAACACGGGTGACAAATTTAAGCTTCCCAAATTGCTTTTACAGCTGAATGTATTATTTTGATAACCTTATTCAATCAACACAATCCCACACATAATCTATGAACATACAATTGCGTATTTGAAATGTTTGTCTATTATAATGTTTAATTCTGTAATATAGTATTTTGGTACATTATCTATTATAATATTTTTATATCTCATTACGAGTCTTATGATTGGAGCCCCCCTCCCCGAAAGCAAATCCTGGGGCAAAAATTTTAAAATTTTGCAGCAACACCCAGTTATGAATTTCCTTGTTTGCCTGCATATTTATGGTACTATCAGACAGTCATTATTCATTCAGTCAAATTTTTTTAGCAGTTTATTTAGCTAGCAGCTCGCTGTGATGCACTAGAGAACATTGTGCAAACACCCGATGTGTTCTGTTCCTCGCACCGTAAAGGACAGAGGTGTATAATAAGAAGTCATTGCCCTTTTCTGAACAAAGTTTGAAACCCTCACCTATTTTGAGAGCAAAAAAAAAAAAAAAGTTTAACGGAAGGGCCATTTATATAAGTCACACAGTCTGGTCATATTCTTTCTCGTATGGAATGTGTCAGTCTGCATCTGACAATTGGTTATTCAGAAATTCACTGGCGAAGAGACCTGTGCTCTGCTTTTGAAATTCCACCTGATGTCTTCGCCGTCAGACAAGCGACAAATTGTCCTGAAGTTCCTTGCTTAAAAATAATTACCCAAAGTGACTCCTTTAAAGGTTTTCAGATGGTATTTTGTCAGGACCTTCATTGTCTTAAACTGTCATTCCAGGAAGGGGCATGGTTACGTTACAGAAATAAAAGGTGGCTTTAACTGAAAAGGCAAATGAAAGTGCTTTAAATTGTACATTTTATATTTATTATAAACTAATAATTAATTTGATATACTGCCAATTTAGATGCAAATTAATATAATCCATGTGTTTTTGTAGCCTAACGCAATACCGGTTAAAATAAGTGTTGGAGTTTCCCAGTCGAGAAAATCAGCTGAGCTTAGCTAAATCAATCTGCTCACAATTCTAGCCGTTTTTGTCGAGCGCGGGGGGGCTGAATGTAATGAGGAATTCCATGTGATTTGCTGCATTTTATGTTAATCCTCAGTCCTGATCAATGGACTGTATTTGGTTTGCACAGATGTGGGCAGATTTGACTTTCGAAGTTCTTGCATCTCCTCAAAAAAGCCTTTGCAGGAAAATTGCTGGGGGGGGGGGGGGGGGGGGGGGGGGGGGGGGGGGGGGGGGGGGGGGGGGGGGGGGGGGGGGGG
>JABJVR010047427.1:0-27713 GCA_025773905.1 Chitala chitala | reverse complement strand
CTGTGCCATCTCTACCCTCACTCAGCTAGTATATCACCCACCCAATACTGTGCCATCTCTACCCTCACTCAGCTAGTATATCACCCACCCAATACTGTGCCATCTCTACCCTCACTCAGCTAGCTGAGCAAAACCCATTGCTTTACGATGACAGTTATCCTGTTGCTTTTATATCTTTTTAACTATTTTTCAACACCCTTAGGACACATTCTCCTGTCCCTTACTACATTGTCATTTGTCTGCTGCAGAATACACCAAGCCGTACATTACCTACTGGTGTGTTCTTGTAAATGCATTTCAAGTTCACAGCTTTCGATAGTCAACCTCAATGAACTCTGCCGCTATGGTAATATCCTTCTCCAAGCCTGTGCTGACATGTCTTTAGCTACAGCCTGAGTAGATAAAGAGGGGAATTCTCTGTCTAAATATAATTTATATTGTTACCTAATGTACTGTAACTTTTACTGCACAAATATTTTCTTTCTTTTTAAAAATGTAAATATGGTTTGAAACCAGCAAAGACAGTGAAGCAATAAAGGGTTCTGTATTGTAAATAAGAAAAACTAGTTTTTCACTGGAAATATACCTGATTTTCTGGAGTTTATTTAAAAGAATGCATACGCAGTTGGGCCTGAGAATGAAGCAATGACACATAAATAGAATTTTTCTACAATTGAAAGATTTCTGTTGGTTTTGTTTAGCAACCTTTAAGGATCACTTTGTTTTTAAATACACATAAAAGTGCAGATCTGTTTACCCACTGTCAAGGGCACAGCAGAGGGGTGAAAACCTAGGACAACAGGGGCTCTCAGATATAAGAACATAGTATAACATCTTAACATAAGATTACATCTTACATAATAACTTTCAAATGAGATCAAAATCTCTAGTGGTGGCCGTCCCTATTCTAGTACATACAGAAGAAATACAAGGCCGCTCTGATTTTAAACTAGTGGTCTTAAAGTCAAGATTCCAATGCTTGTCTCTACAACATACTGAATTTTGGTTACCTCATGACGTATAAATTACGCAGAAGATAAAACAATCTTCTACAAGAACCAAAAACAAATTCAGAAAATGAAACACTGATGTTGACGTACGTCCTTCAACCGCTGTAACGCGAGCAACATGAATAATAAGTATTGTAACGCTGGTTAGGATACCGTGCGACCTGCATCCTTGAAAGCACTTCAAACTAGGTATTTCATTCATCACCTGCATTCCAACAGTTCTTTTCGCGTTTTCGTTTCCGTAAACGAAACCTACCTAATAACGCCTATAGATGTTACTGTATATTTGCTGTAGGGCTTATTTTAATATTTTTAAATTGTGGAAGGAATAGTGCACGCACGTACAACAATCTCAAGAATAATTTAAATTACGATTTATATTAAAAGATGTTCCAACGTGCTATGTAAAGTGAAATAAAAAAAAACTGAACTGCAGTTAGATATTCTACGTAAATAGGTTTTAAAATATTTTTCTCAGATCCCTTATAATAACGTTAATTATTATGCGTGTATTTTGGTAGTTACTCAAATATACCTAAAGTACTTTTCCTTTTCTCCTGTTGACTTTTTGCGCTCCAAATTTAATTAGAGGTTTCACCTTCTGCATTCGTAGATGTTTCGCTTCTCTAACGTGCGTATAACTCCGTGCTCTTGGGAAAACTCCCAAAAGGAGCGCTCTTGCAGCCCCTCCTTGGGATGCGTTGCCCTTTTAAGAACCGCATCGTTCTCCTCGGGCTCTGACGTCAGCGAAGCGAAGGGCTCCAGTCGCTCCTTCTAAACAATCGGCAATGGTTCTGCTGGAGTACTAGATATTGGGGAGGTGATAGTTTTTAACAGCAAAGGCCAAGGGAAACACTCAATACTGAAATGACCCAGAGTCCAGTGAGCGCTGTGGATTAAAACGGAAACTTTTACTATGGCTGATCATGTAGAAAAGTAAGCGAAATTACAGCAGGGAGAGCCTCAGCTAGCTACAGATGCAGACGCACAGCTATGCCCGAGCCGATCGGCTGTGTACCTGGCTGCACTCGTAACTCCTCCGTGTGTTAACATAACCGGCCTCCTTAAGCGTTTTACCGCGTTTGTTGATTTTAATTCCGATTGCTACTTTGCGGCTCCAGTTCTGACATCTGAGAATTATGGCAGGGAAAGTGGCTGCACAAGGCATGGGGATATTGCTGGTTACAGCCAACGTTGGATCGCTCTTTGAAGATGTAAGTCCGAAGTCAGTGTTGACCGTGTTTGTCATGCCATCGCATGTGCATGTAATCTCTTACTGGTCTCAGTGCATGTGTTGATTGTTGCTCATGTTGTGTTACTCCCGTGCACGGTCTAACATGATCTTACAGGGCCTCTCTTGGTCACAGAGAAACAAGAAACTTATATTTACGTTTTGTCTGGTTCATCAGTATCCGTGTTTTTGGGTCCCGATTATATAGGCATGAAGCGGATCTAATAACGGTGGTCGAACATGGTCCGAAGTCCTTCAGTTTGTACCCGGGAAGTAACTGGCAACGCTTTCTATGGCCCCGTGTTGAAACATTTTGGAATGTTCTTGACGTATGTCAAAGTGATATATTAAAAATAGCCACATTATCTTATGAAGCAAAGTTTACTTTTAACATAACACGACTTATTTTGTGTGCGAGCTCGACTGCGCAGTGACTGTATTTGAAATTCAGGTGGGCACGTAGAGATCTGACATAGCAAGCAGTAATTCCGTAATTATTCCATATTTGTTACATTGGATTTTCAGCCGCCATTAACTTGTTGAATGTCTAAAACTTGCGGTTTGGAAATACTCCTAAAACTCTTCGGACGTGGTCCGCTGCGACGGACCTGCGAACATGGGACTGCTGTCGCGACGCTTTTAATATAAACATTATACAAAATTCGGCGATTGTTTGACAGTCTTAATCATGCCTGTGTTAGACGCAGTTAAATTAGAATTTCACTATCAGTTTCAGTAATTAAAGCACATATGAGGTGATTGGCAAAGCAAAGTGATTCCCAAGCAAAGACCGTCAGCTTAGTGGTTTCAGGGTGGTAGACCTCTGCAGGCTCAGCACCCTCTGCAAATACAAAACTCTGGAAGACGCAACTCTTTCGCAGCTTCCTATGCGTTTAAAACAAACAAACAAACAAACAAACAAAATTTTTTCTATCCTGTACTTAACGTACCACGCAACCAAAAACATTTCGTCTTATGGCACTCAGCGTTGGTTTTTTTTGTTTTTCCTCTGTTTGCTTGCTTTGCATCTAACTTGTAACTGGCATTGGATAAACGTGTCTGCCAAATGAGTGTAATATAATGGTAAGAACTTATCTGAGCCAGTTTGCGTCTTTTTTTCTTGTCACACGATTGCATACTTGAATATATAGTTTTGCGCAACAATTTCCTAGATATGCGTTGTTGCACGAAAGCAGTAACTGAAGAAGCCGAGCAGGACCAGACAGGCTGCTGTGTACACCGTATATGCACAGCTGTAATTTATTTTACTTGTAATTTATAAAGTGTGTGTGTTTGTTTGTTTGTTTGTTTGTTTTTGTGTGTGTGTGTGTGTGTGTGTGTATATATATATATATATATATATACACACAAACAAACAATGCTCCGATCATTGCAAGTGTGTGTGTATATAATATATATTATACACACACACTTGCAATGATCGGAGCACTGGAACGCAACGATTCAATGCGTTGAAGTACATTAAATATAGGGTGTTTCTGTTACTTTGTTTAAAAGATTCGCGAGTATGAACCACGTACGATGCTGCTTTAAAATGTCATGCGTGACAGTTTTGGATTTTTTAATTTCATTGCAGTTTTAACTGCTGAGAAGTTGGTGGTCTGTCTTTACCTTGCAAAAGGCATGTATGTAATGCAACATCTATAGTATGTGGCCCCACAGGAAACGAAATTGCACACTTTCTTCAACTATTTGTGTAAAAATATTATTTTTACTTTTCGTTCAGTCATATTAACAGATGCTGAATGAGGCAAATGTTTGTATTTAACATAATGCATAATAAAAGTAATAAATCAATAATGGACAAATATGTACTTAAATTGTACTTTTGCCTTAAAGTCTTAAAAGTTGGAAATTGCTTGCTGTACAAAAAGTGATGAACAGTAGAATTTAAAATTGATTTCTTGGTTTATTAAGTCTTAAAGTTTAACAGTAAAAATAAGTTGATACTGTTGCAGATTTATGAAAGGAAATTAGTCAAAGGAGGTTACATTTAAGAATAATGTTTAGAGTAAAGCACTTTCCTCTGGTTGGATGTAGCAGCAGAATGACCCTAATGAAATGCACCTCCTGAGTTTGCACGTTTTGACCCGCAGTGTCATACAGTACCTTGTATTACTTTCATTGAAAATCTATAAAAAAGGGAAAAAACAGGCTACAGTACTTGAAAGGATTTTAATACTGTATCTCAGAGCTATCATCATGTGTAGTAGATGCCTGACTTGGGAAGTGAGGTGTTCGGTGGCAGAGCATAGGTATTTAACTAATATAATCTCCATTCACTGAGAAAATACTTTTTGTCACGAATTCTTTTTGCAGGAATCCTCAGTAATGTTGCTAGTGCTGTTTCAGCAGCATTGGTGCGAAGCCGTCAGTGTTTTGCCAGGGTCAAAATGTTTTCATAGCATTGCATGCTGAATGCTTTTTTAAAAGAGTGTGTTCTTGTTCCATCCTTGTTTTTGTGTTCGTCTCAATCGACTTGTCATCTGTTTTTCAATTTTGTGTATGCGTTAAGATGGTCAAATAAGATAACTTTTTTTTTTTTTTTTGCAGATTTGTTTATTTTAGAGTATTCTGATTAGATCAGCATGGCAATTTGAAAAGCTTTGCCAACAGCAGCCAACAGTGTTGAGAACTGGAGATTCATTTGTCTGTATGAGACTTTCAGTTGTTTGTTGCATGGTACTTACAGCATCCATTCTGAGTAGGGGGCTGTTAAGGCAGTTCAGCACTGCTAATGATACACCCATCACTGTCAGACCCACTGCTGTTTCTGAAAATGAATGCCTTCTTTAGTCAATCTAAGTGTTGGCTTTGGGCTTCTTGAAATAATCCCCTACGGAAACGGATCATTGCAGTCATATTTTTTTTCAGTGTTAAACATGCTTGAAAGTTTTACACTTGTAAAATGCTGTGGAGGATGCTTTAATGGAAAGTATTACAGCATTCTTATTGCAATAGTTGTAATACAATATACAAAATCGGAATCTGTCATTTTCTTTGGTTGTTATATTTTTAATTTTGCCTATTCGTTATTTTAAATCTAGGAGGATGAGATGAAAATTTCAGGCTTGGAACAAACACCCTTCCACCTGTCAACCTGCAGTGTGCGTGTTTTTAAATCAGTAGGTAGTGCCACGTGTAAATTGACTGTAACGATGGCTGAAATGTCCGCTGCCCTAATTCCGCGCTCATGACACGGTTGGTGCACTCTGACCTCGAAACGCAGCAGCCGGTCTCCCGAGGCTGCGCAGTGTCAGTGTCGGGTCGATGGAACCGTTGTGTGATCTCGAGTGACGTGTCGGTGATGGCGGAGGTGTCCACTCTCACCACTTCAGATCTGTTCCCCAGATGCCTCATTAACTTCCACTTGCACGGCTTCTTTGATGTTCGTGACAAAATTTGGAGGGGAGGGGGCAGCACCCTTTACATGGAAGTTTTTATGAGGTTCTTTGAGGCTGTTATAGCACCTGAGAAATGTCTGCCAACCCGTTTTACTGTTGTTCACTTAATGGTGCTGCTTTGACCATTTTCACCCTTGATGCCAGCAGAGAATATGAGGGTAGTTTTCATGTATTTATGATTGTATGCTGGTAACTGAAGATGATAAAATCATTTAATAAAGTTAGTAAATGTCACTTAAGGGTAGTTTTAGATGTAAATTTCACAGTAAGTATTTAGAACTCTATTTCAGTACAAGGTTAACGCCATGAATCTGTAAAGACACGCAGAGTGTGGAGTTCAGTCCTGTTATTTATGCGGTGCGCCTTATAGGTGTTCTGTATGGAATCAAAGAAAATATTTCTGCTGATCTGGGAGGAAGATCTGATGAAGAGACGGCGTTGGTAAGGGAATGGTTCATGCGAGAAGGACACAATTGTTTCAGGTATTGTGGGTTTCCTGCAGACACAAGTTATTTCTACTGTACTTAACCACCTTACATCAGTAAAGAATGGGCATGCTCCTAGATCGAAGTTTTTTTTTTTTTTTTACAGTCAGTGTTAAGCATCCCTTTGTCATGTAGGATTAAGTTAGTTTCAATCTTCTTTGTTGTGGTGGATATGGTGGATATGCCACTTTATGCTGTGTATTTTAATATATTTAAAGCTGTTTTCAGTGCAAGTGATGTTTTTGTTTTATCCTGTCTACATCCTGCATGCCAGATATTAACTGTTATTAAAGTTTTACTTGGCCAGTTTGCATATAGTATAATTCACTGCCAGATTTTAACACATTGTGATGTTAGCATTCTTCACTGTTATTTCAAGCAGATTACTTTGTGGTCTCCAGACCACTTAAATGTGATATGGGGTAACACCTTTGCTTACATCCACCTTTTGCCTTCAAAAAATAAAATAACCTTTTAATATGTTGTAATGACTTATATTAAAGTTAATGGTAAGAAATGCGGGACTATTTTAATGAATAAAAATGCCTGCTTTGTAAATCTTCAATATTCATACAACATTATTCCTGCCTGGTTGAGTACTGTAGACCTCACAGAAGATAAGTAGGTCAGCCCTCTGACCACCTAGAATATGTTCACAGGCGGTCCACAGACCACACTGATATACTCGTACACCACTACGATTCTGAATGGTTCAGGAGAGCTTCATGAAGGACCATGTACAGTTATCACGAGCACAGAACCTGCTGTGAAGAAGTGTGTGCAGCAGGCCATACATGTGATCACTACTTTTCATCTTCTGTCACGTCCAGTCAAGATGTGCTTTCTTTCCATGTTCTCTGAAACCCAGTCGAAGTGTGGTTTCTTCCCATATTCCATCAAACCCAATCAAGGTGTGCTTTATTTGTCTGCCTTTTTTTTAAGGCTGCTTTTAGAATCCTTTGTTGCTTCACCAGTCCTTCTATCGCAGCTGGCTGATGTACGATCCTCTGTCTATCTTCAGCGTTTGTTAATTCCGTTCTGCCTTTCATCTTGTAGATGAGAAACAAGCCGACTGACTGGTGAGGGCCTGAAACGGGCCTGTTTGTGATGGGTCCCCCTCCGATGAACATATTTTATTGCGCAGAGTCGGCAACGCAGCATCAGTCACGGTCTGTTTTTTCAAATGTAGCTCCTGGCAGCCATCGCTCACACATGCCTTTGGATGTTTCATGCTGTGTTGTGTTCACAGTGCTGCCAGTCTGCCTGTCATATACCAGAGAGTGTCAGCCTTTTTAAACGCACCCCCTCTTTACAAATTGATTTGGAAATCAATATACAGGAAATTATAGACAAATGAGTCAATGTAATGTACAGGGAGTAGTTTGTCTAGATCTGATGATTGTCGTAAAACGACTGTTAAGAAGTCTCTCTCCCGGTCTGCACAGTGCAAGATGATTGCTATGTAGGCTAAGTAATAACCACTGTAACCGTGATAGTGAGTGGCACATGTTAGCTACAAGTCATTCCTGTCAGTTGCACTACAATGAGGCTGCAGAAGAAGTGTAGAAAGAGCCTAAATCAGTGCTACATAATGTTGTTGACTGAAAACAGTCATTTCTTAATTGTTTCTTATATGTTTTCTGTTGTGATCAGCTAAACCGCAATTGCAGCAGTGTTAAGCTAAAGCATATTGTTTATTTTTTTCATGGTGCTTGTTGTCTGCTGCCTGAGAGTAGTGTTGCAGAAACTAACAGGTAGTTATCAAAATAATTATGAACGCTTTTTTAAAATACCAGGCTCTGTATCTACAGTGACAAGACGTTTGTAAACCCATTGAAATTGTATAGTTTTCTGAGTTAATAAAATGAGACAATCTTCAGCAAAGTCATAAGTATAAACAGTCTGTTTTAAGTCAATACACAAATTGTGTTACTGTGCATGTTGATTTTGTCATGCAAACATTCACAGTGCAGGTTGGAAAACGTATGTGGACCCATACATGTGATAACTGGGCAAACCTCTTTTAGAAGCCATAACCTTAGAAAAGCACTTCCAGTAGGAGCTGAACAGACCTGTGCAAGGATCAGCCCAGGAATTTTAAACTGTTCTTCCTTGCAGAGCAGGATCAGCCCAGAAACACCCTTACAGTGTGTGGAGAGATGCTCCACAGCATCTCTGTTGGGTTTAAGGTCTTGAAAACTGAGCTGCTTCAAAAGCATTTTCTGAAGCCATTATTGTGTAGTAGATTTACTTCAGTGTTTGGTGTCATTGTCTTGCTGCTTTACCCATCTTCTCCTGAGCTTCAGGTGGTGACAGCTACTCTGACATTATCTTATAGGATAAGTTCATAAACTTGAATTATTTTTCTCTTTTTTTGATGGCAAGCTGCCCAGATCTTGAGAAACCAAAGCAGCTCCAAATCATGGTGCTCTCTTCACTGTACTTTACAATTGGGATGATGCTTTCATGTTGGTACACGATGCCTGTTTTACATCACATGTAGTGTAATGTGTTCTTCACGGACAGTTCAGCCTCAGTTTCCACAAAAGTCCACAAAACATTTTTTCAGCAACATTACGGAGTGCCGGTAAAATTGAGGAACGTTATATTTAAAGCGCCTTTAAACGCATCTTGGTTTTTGAAATGAAGTTTCACCTCCTGAGTTTAGACTTGCAGCCCTATGGACTTGGAGGTGTGAAGAAGCTGTGGGGTTTGAACTGAAAGAAGGAAGGCCGATTAGCTTTTTCCATTCTGTTTTTTTGTAATGTGAGCTCTAGACAGACAGCAGGGTGAGGGCTTTTTACTGTCACTGACTAACAGCTCATTAGCACATGTTCATGTTTGGATTTTCACTATTTTAAGTTTTTTTTTTTTTATGTAATAAAAATGAGTGCATCCTTAAGCTTGTAGTGAAGCTCTGTACTTGTCTCAGTTTTTGGACCATTTTGACCTTTATTTCACTGTTACCTATAGTTCAAAAACAACAAATATTCCAGGTTAAATTCGTTGACGAGTGACAGCCTTTGGAAAGATGGTTCTGACATAAGGAACAGCTTGTTCAGAATGAGATCGTAAACAATGGAAGGCCTACCATAAACAGAAGCCTGATAGCAGCAGTCCTACTGAATGAGGGTTTTTTTTTAGGAGAGCTCGCTCATGGGAGTGGAAACTTGGCGCTGAGGCACACTTTGTACTGCATTTTACCCCGAGTTCACCGACCCTGTTTGTGCATCACGGATATATTATGGAGAGAAACAATGGTCACTGTGCTCTGTAGCTGAATAAGGAACTCGTAAGGTCAGAAGGCCTTCATTTGGTTCTGATCTGTTAGCTAACTTTGTAATGGTTTGCTGTGTTAGCAACCCCTGGCCTTCCCCTACACACACACGCGCGCCAGTCACTTTTCACCCACTTGCCCAGATGTGTCAGTTAAGTCTTATTGCATTTCAAATGTGACATATGTAATAAAACCTAATGAAAAAAGTTTGTTTCATTTGACTCTTAGTTGCTTGTGAGTATTTTATTTCTTATGTACTAAGATGTCGCATGGTTCCACGTGGATGTCCGAGTTACCTTCCCCACCCCCAGCTCACTGTAGCAGTTAACTTTTGACAAGTTTCTTTTTTTGTTTCTGAACTAGATCTACCGCTTTAAATGTCAGTAACATGGCAGCCAAATGAATTCAGTATTGTTATGTTACAGAAATAATTATGGGATGTATTTGTCTAACGTGAGTTTATTACTGGGTTGGGCTGCATTGAGGTTGTCTTGTGGAAACGGTGCAGCACTTCGTTAGGAGAACTCCTTCCCCTCCGGTAAAGTGGAAACAGTGAACTCCGTAATTACCTGTAGAAATTACACGGTGCTCTAGCACTGTGGAAATCTGGCCTTGGGGTTAGTAGTCTGTCCCTAATTCATGTCCATGAGACTTTAATGTGACAGTAAAGAGTCTTGAGTGTTGATAAGTGAAAAGTCCAGACAGCAGTTTGTTTGTCTGGTCAGTCCCCCCTCCATCCTAGTGTAGTTTCACTTTAACGGTGCGTACTTTATATGCCCGGCAGGTTGCTACACATGGCTCTGTGATGGAGGTGGCAGAGACAACTGGGAAAGACTTTTAATCGGGAACAAAAACAAAGCGTTTGCCGTGTATGTCCGCACCGCCGCCTCCGTGCCAGCGAGCGCTCCACGGGAGCAGGCACAGCTGACACGTAGGTTCTCTTGAGCTGAAAAGGAAGCGTGGGATGCCTCTGCGGGTAGCCGAGGGGGGCATCGCGCTGCACCGAGGCACCGAAGCGCACACGCACGCGCTCAAAACGGAGCAAGCAGACGGAGACTTGCGGCAGGCGCGCAGGCATGCAGACAAGCAGGCAGGAGTGCAGACAGACAGGCACGCAGACACGCAAGCAGGCTAGCGCTGACACACATCCTCAGCACGCTGCGTGACCCGCTTTCCATCACTCATAATGATAACTGCGCCTCACATAAAAGCACTTTAATAACACCAGCGTTTAAACGGCATGCCTTAGTCATTGAGTTACGGAACGTTATGCTAATTATTAGAGACGTGAAGTCTTCGATCTTGGTTTAAGGTAAATCATCATTGATTATGTATGAGTTGCCTCCTTCAGTGTTCAATGAGAACTGGTATATTTAGAAGTGCTGGCAGTACTTGTTACTGAGTCATCGCAGCTATTTCAGCCGCACACGAATGGTAGCCATGGTTTCCTTTTGTGTGTTGTTTTCCTGATGGGGAGAATCCGTCAAAACCCAGAAAGAGCCCTTAAATGCCCCCCTTCCCATTAGCCATTCGGAAGCTTGTTCTTGCCTTGAAATAAGAATACAAATAAAGCAGTATAAAATAAAGTCAAAGTTGCATACACTTGATAGCTAGTAGAGAACTATATAAATTTGTGCATGCAACACCCTGAAAAGGCTGGATTAGTGTGAGAGGGCACAGAGTAAGTAAAAATGCGTATTAATGCACCTAAGAAGCATCATCATGATTAGTTAGGCCTTTATGAGACTCCTTTAGATCATAAGTCTCTTCAGTAGAAGAGACGTATGACAGTGGTCATTGCTTAGTGAGGCTTAATTGGGTTAATTTACAGAGACTGTGCTGTTGTATTACAACTGAACTTTTTACCCTGAGAAATTTGCTTTGCTCAGGAATTGAATGTAATGGCTGGTTCTGTTGTGTTCCTTATGACTATGGTATACATTTGTGGCGTTATATCTCCTGGGGTGTGGTTAGTACAGTACTTTTATTGAGTCTCCAGTGAGATGTGTTCCTTTCTGATATCTACACTTGCTTTGTCTTTTCCGGCCACAAGTGCAGGGATCTGCAACCTGCACCTCTAGAGCCGAATGCGGCTCTTCCACCCCTCTGCAGTAGCATTCCCTGTAATGGGAGAGAGACCAAAATGCCTCTTTTGGGCTCTGTTAATACTGAAGGTTGCAGAACACTTCACTAGTGGTTGTTAAGTACATTTAGTCATTGCTTCCAATGAGGTTAAATGTAAAACAGTAACCATAGGCAGATCTTGTAGATCTGTCTCACACAATATTTTGGATATGAAATTTTGTGTGTGTGTGTGTGTGTGTGTGTGTGTGTGTGTGAGGAGACAATACAGCTGGATCCTTTGGCTATGACCTCGGTTTTGGTGGTATTATGGTATGCCGGCGTTTTTAAAAATAGCAACCGTGTCCCTTTAATTACCTCCATGAAAAAAAAAAGTGCTGTGTAGCAGATTTAGAATGGAGCGCTAGCTCCCTGGGCTCCGCATGTGGTTGGCTGCCTGCTACTCCTCTCAGGGGATGGGTTAAATGCAGACAACGAATTTCCCTGTTGTGGAACTAATTGGGGATTAATAAAATAAAGTGTGCTGTTTATAATAAATGCCTGAAGACTGTGTGTCTGTCCATGTCAATGACCGCTGCCTGTGTTTGAAGATGGTATAAAAGTAAATGACTAAATGATGTAAGTCTAATTTATCAAATAACCTGTTAAAAAAAAAAAAAAAAACTAATTAGACACTCTCATACTTGTGTCACGTGACAGCCTTTTATTAGAAGAGAGAACACATAATGAACTCAAAACAATACTACTGTTGTAGTTTGGCAGAATTTTGGGTTTCAACCAAATGACCAAGGTGAGTCGATCATTGTTGATCAGGCTGTTTGCAAAAACGTTATGAAGAAAGTGAAAGCCAGAGATGAAAATACTATGAATCTGTGTTCTACACAAATTACTGCATCTCAGAATTTATCACCCGCTAATCGCTTCTGAGGATGAACTTGTCGAGTTCTTAGGCCCCTGCTGCAACTGCATGTGCGTTTGCAAGAACAACTAGATACCAAAAGGACAGTGTGCAGTGGAAAACCAACACTGATGTGGTGACAATTTACATTGCAAAAGAAACTGTCTCTTTCCACAAAGTGGAAAAACGTTGTTTAAAGGAATTATCAAAACTCTAGACCCAAACTACAAACTGCCTGGACACAAGTGCTTCTTTAAAACAGCCGTTCCATTAATATGCACGTTTTTGTTTCCGCGGTTTTTTTTTTTTTTTTTTTTTTAAACTTAAAGCTTTTTGTTCGCCTGCTGGATGTTATAGGCTGTGCTTTTATTTAAAGGTTGTTTGTTGTTTTATTATTTATGTGAAAATAATACAGTTGCAATAAAAAATATTGTGTATGGCATCTTTAAAATTAGAATGAAGCTTAAAAATACTTTACAAAATTACATGTCATAATAACACAAAATGACAAATGACACCCTCACCTCATTGTCAGTAGGTAGACAGCAATGTCGTATACTGGGGTATAATTTGGGAATGGTTTAAGTGTATCAAAAATTGGATACCACCCAACCCTAATATGAGCAATAATTATTTAAAACATTTAACATGTATGTATCTTTAATTGTGTTAATGGGGCAAATTTGCTTAAAATATGTATTTTTAAGTCAGGTCAGTTGTTCTTGTACTCCTTGGTGACAATAAAGACAAAATAAAGCGATTGCCTAGAAACCCCAGATGACAGCAAAAAAGTTTATTTAATATTCTGGAGTGTAATTCTGAAAACCTCCCACACACCTGGTTCAGAATTCTTTTCAGTATGAAGCAATCCTGAGATCAGCAGCCGCACTATCTCAGAAAAACACATTTCAGCAATACTGTAACTAGAATACCTCGGTTCTGGGCTTTCTTGTCTTGCTGGTTATTGGTTTGATCTATGCATTGCCAGTCAAGTGAGCTGTTTTTTCATAAGCTCCTGAAATGATACATTTTACATTACAGCATAGATGAAAGGGCTTTCGTTATTAAGAAAGCAGAGAATGGCCTGTGAGCAGATGGTCTGCTGTTTTAGGCTGTCTGTCTGTAGCTGTGGTGGGTACGAGCTTGGTCACTGTAAGGAGGGTGTTTGGATTCCCTAGAGCTGAAGTCCCCACGTTCCCTGACCTGCTGGATATTTCTGTGCGATAATGAGAGGGATGTACCAATTCTCCATGTGGTCCCAGTTCACCTTCATAGCCGTGCCTTCAAAGAGCATTTCGGAGCTCTCGGGCAAACGGCGTCCTATTTTTGTGTGTCATCTTGGTGGCCTCATTTAGATATAGTTAGTTTTACAATTCAGATCTGTGGCCATGTGGCACAGGGACGTGTGTGCGTATGCGTGTGCTCACCCATGTGCATATGGGGGGGGGAGCTAACCCAACTCTTCTCTGCTTCTCAGCGTGAGTTTCCAGTTGCTGGAGCACCACATCTACAGCTACAGCTGAGTTGAGTCCACTTGAAAAACAAGGACTGAAGAGCCGTGTTTGTGTAAACTGGTGCTGCTCTGATGGAAGGCTTCTGTACTGTGCTCTCACATGCTGTGTACATTTCCGCCCCTCGTCCCCCTTCCCCCCCGCACTCCTGTTTCCACAGGCAGCGTTTTAAAAGCTTAACACGTACTCTTTGTTTCTGATAAGCCCACGGGACGTCCAGCCTCTTGAGGCTTCAGTTCTTCAGCAGAACCCATGAATCAGTCTTTTCATAGTTTATTTTTCTGGCTGATCTGACCGTTGTTGTTTTTGGGTAGCCTTGTGGGCGAAATGTCTGGCTTACTTGAAACTTTCTAGGAAGCACAATAATCACATTTTTTTTTTTTTTTTTTTTTTTTGTTCCCCCTCAAATTTATACACGTGTGTATGTTAATAATAAGAAGGTCTGTGAAAGCAGTTGACAGTAGTGTCTGGAATATTCAGTATCTCTTGTTTTTTGAATAGGCTCCCTAATGTTAAGAGGTGCGTGTCTGTGGTTGACTGTCTTGGATGAGCAGGCAGCTGGAGTGTGACGCGACCTCCCAGACACTTCAGACTGCTCTCATGAGACACACACTTGCTTTGCTTTAATAATAAACCGTACGCACTGTAAAATCGTTCCTGCTTATTGTGTTTGTCAGACCTACGTTGCCGTATGTGTGAATTATACACTCCCACGACTCCGTGTGACAGGTGCACGTATATTAAGGTAATTACCGTCCTGGCTTTTTGTTATAACTCTCCTTTCCCTTTCATGTAGCTCGAGTATTTTTGGGTCTGGTTTGTTGCTTCCAGTAAGGGTCTGTGCTGAAGTTTTTCCGACACACCCACTTCCATATGTAAGCTAATTACTGGGTGGAGTCTTCGTGGGTGTGCCACAGGGTGCCAGTTACTTGGCAGCGCTCGTGCCTTTATTGTTAACGTCGTGTTCGCTTGCCATTCGCTTGCTGCAAAGCAGTTGAAATGGAAACCGCTCTTAACAACGTTCCATATGAGAGGATCTCAGCGGGAAGTTACTCATTCAGCTGCCCTGGCGCCGTGCTTAATTACAACATCAATATCCATCCATTGTCAAAAAGGTTTCCAGCTATGTGTTCTGCTGAATGAGTGTGTGCCCGGACAGGATGTTACCAGCTTGCTTTGTGACCACGTGCCCAGGCTGCGCACTCCGGCGCTCAGGCCCGCTGTGCTCAAAGCTCACTCGGTGGCCTCCGTGTCAGTTGCGGACAGCACGTCGTGGAAAAGGCTAACCCTAAGGCAACAGACAGCTGTTCCCGCTGTCTTATCGCTCTGCACGCCTCTGCAGCTCCCCCCCCCCCCACACCCCCGGTGCTCGTGGTCCTCCTAGCCTTATCGGCCACCGCTCCGCTGAACGCTGAGCATGTGCCAGATGAATTTTCCACTCGTGAGCGCCTGGACAATGCAGAGCGGCTGTGCTTCTCGCTGCCTTCTCAGGCTATTTATAGCTCATGAAAACACGTCTTTATCCACGTTGGGGAGTCCCGAGGCTGGAGGGAGGAAGGGCCCGCTGTGGGTCTTCACCTCGCAGGACAAGCAGAGGAAGAGGAAGGAGAACGTGGAAGAGTGTTAAATGTAAACACCGTGCTACCCGTTTCCCTTGGTTTTTTTTGCATCTTGATTTGTTACTTGGTCTCTGAAGTTAGTTTCCATAAAGAAAAATCAACAGCAGATATCATATGGAACGTTTTAATCGGAAGTCAGGGTAGAGCATTGTCTTGAGATGTGGTGTGTTTTATGTTTACATTTTGGTAATCAAAACCATGATGGAAAGGTCGGTGCTGGACAAGTTCAGCTCATTGGAGCAACCTAAGATGTAATACTTGTTTGAGCATACCTGCTTGAAAACTGGATTTTTTTTTTCTAATACGCTTGTATCTCTAAGCATTTTATATTTCATCATACCTTATCTGTACATGTATAGGCAGATCAAAAGTTCCATACGGAAATCTATTAAATTAACCCAGATCAATGGCATTTTAGTCTGTAACCCGAGTCAGTGAGACCCTGAAAGTAACACTCTGTCACTTTAAGGGAAAGGGTTCAATATTCAAGAATACTGAGATTTGCCTCCAAATCTTGTTGTTCTTCAAAATGGGCACCTTCCTCCTACTTCACACTGGGTTTGTTTCTTATATTTTTTAACTTCACCTGCCAGCAGAAGTGGGCCGGCTTTGGGAGTGTAGACGGCTGTTTTGGACAAGCGACCGTAGCTGTGGCTGCTCCCGGTGAGCACCAGTGCAAGAGATGCCGTGTGCGTGCGAACACCAGCCGGCCCATCTGTTTTGTTGTTGAGCGTGCTGTCGGGACCAAATGCTGCCCAGGTTTGGGGTAGGCCTCTTGACCTGCCCCTGTGTTGGGGTTTCACTGGCCTGGGTGTTCTCAGCACCGCTACAAGCTTTGAGCAACTTTGCTGATACGATGGGGTTTTTCCAAAACATCAGTGTCCTTGCAAAGGTAGGACTCCATTACCGGTATATGGTTCTGCCCCATGTATGATGATTGCTATTTTTAGTTGTTATTTTGTGGTCCTAAAAATACAACAAAGTGTGCACATTCGGTCTGTATAGCCCAGGTTGTTTGCAGTGGCCAGGTTGTTGGAAGTGAAAATTGCTTTTAATGGCCGCTGCTTTACTGAGCACTGCTGTTGTACCTCTGAGTGATCATTTAACCTTAAGGGTCATTTTTACGTCTGCACCATTCAGCAGGAGCATTGCCACATTGTGATTGTGTATATACGGAGGTATTACGTGTAAAATTGGGTAGAGGAACGGAACGAGCTGTGGACGGCAGCGTGTTCCTTATGGAAAGCAGAGTTTGATGCGGTAATGAGGCAGAATGTAAGGGTTTTTCTTGCGTGCTCCAACGTTTTGTTTTCAAACACGGAGTCTCAGTTCACGACCACGAGTGTCGTGATTTATTACTGGCAGCATAAAGTCAGTCATACACCAGGCTCCATCATGCCCCTGAGATCCTGAAATTCTCCAGATGCACCCTGCAGCAGTAGACCCCCCCTCCCCCAACCACAGCTGTGTCCCTCATCACACTGTCCTACCCCCCCACACGTCCCTCAGAGACAGACACGGAGCTCACCTTAATCTGATGAAATGCGAACAGGACCAGAGTGCTGCTGAAGGGTCTGGAGGCCTGATTATGGCTGAGCTGTCAGGCTGCGTACACGGGCAGTTATGCTGGCGTTAAAGCGAAGCAGGCGTCTGATAAGTGTGTGTTGTAATACTGCCAGGCCTTCATATATGCTCCTGATTCATTATTCTGCTTTAAACAAACAGTACAGCTGACATTTGAGTTATTTAGAAGGCCAGGCCTCAGCAATGGGAAACTATAACTTTAGTACAGATCCTTTTTTGTTGGGTCAACCAGATAGTCTTTTGTTTTTATGGATTTATTTTTGCAAAAACTAGTGCCATAAAAATGTTTGTATAATGACATTTTCCAGGGTGTATCTAACTTTATTGCTTTGTTACATGCCATGAATAATAACCCTTTCCAATCTATGTAGTGAGTGTTTTAATAATGGTAATCCATTATTAGTCACACAGTGGGGAAATTCATTCTCTGTATTTAACCCATCTCCCTGGGGGAGCAGTGGGCAGTCATTTTTCTGTGCCTGGGTAGCTAGCGCGGATCGTCTTACTCAGGGACGTGTCTGGTGGCTGGGCTGGGATTTGAGCCGGGGGACTTCCGCATCCCAGCTTGACACCCTACCCACTGAGCCACCAGGCTGCCCATTTTACTATTCAAAGTAAATCTTTGGGGCATTAAATATGTGGTGCACTCTTACAATTGGCTCTTGAGACAGTTGTGAAAAGTGTGATTATGTCCACATTTGTTAGTTTCATAGAGAATTATTTCACGCAGTTATGATACACTTACTTGGCCCTGCTTGTTTGCTTCAGCTTTTCTTTAGCTTCTTTTGAGCTTCAGCTTCTGGTCTTGCTAGTTAGGCTTAGGCAAATGGGTAAGTCTAGGAGAGAGAACTAGAGTTGTGGCTCACTGGCTGCTGTTTCTTTTGCATTGTCATGGAAAGCATGCATGGGCTAAGGGATTTCTGCTGTAGTTGAGCAGGAGGTGTGAGAAGGAAGTTCACTGAGGGAGTGTTCTTCTCAGCAGAAATGTGTTGTAGGTATTTGCTTACATTCTTCACCAAAGACTCCTTGGTTAAAAAAGGGCAGTTTAGGGAAGGCAAGAGTGGAACCTACTTAGGGCATGTCCAGTAAGCTGGAAGCCTAGCAAGCACAGGCTAACTGTCAGACTTAGGGAAAATGTATGCATGTTGGGCCAGGGGCCTTTTTAAATATAAGCCTGTGTCTCCTTGACTTTAAAAATAAGCTTGACTCATACGTTAAACATGATTTACATCTGTGTTGTTTCCTAGCAGTGCAAGCGCATCTGGGAGGTAGAGATTAGACAATCCTTTGTCTTTTCGTTCCTGTTTATGATATTTTCACAATGTTTAGGTGTGTATTCCACATCCGTCGGACTGCTTTCCTCGCTTACCGGGACAATGCTGCATACGTGTGAGCCATGTGCATGTACGTTGCGTTTTCGACAGACTGTCAGAGAGGGGAAATGCATATGGAGAAGGATGCGGCAGACAGCCCTGAGTGGAAACGTTACTGTTCTGATCTGTTCCCCGGCGGTGAACTCTTCGGAGGTGATGTGAAATCACGGAGTTGACAGCTGGAATGTGTAACTGTCACGCCTCAGGGAGGTGACAAGAAAAGATGGTGCTTGTTCCGTTTATTTCTGGACGTTGAGCCAAAATACCTTCAGAGTTTTCCCCTGCGATCTGATAATTGTTCACTGGAGCTTTCTGGCATTTGAGGGTTCTGTGAAAGGACTGTAGTCTCTCACCATTTTTTGTGTTTTATCTAAACCCTTTCATCGTCTATATAAAATAGACACCATTTGCATGTGTCCTAAAATTAAAATTAGTGTGACAAAATGAATTAGGTTTCATGTCAAACAAATCTTGACATATCAAAGGCTTCTTTTTTCCATGTTCCGGATACTTCTTTGCTCAAATCCACAAACTCTACTGTGTGGAAAAATTAGACTACAGCTAAATCAAGCACCCCTCGTTTTTGGTTTAGGGTATTTTTTACTATAATTTTTTTAATAGGAGTTGATGAAAGCTTTAAAAGGAAATATCCCAGAATAACTTGGGAGGGGCCTCTGAAGGGGTCAAGAGCAAAGGGTAAAATCTGCTTTGTGACAAGAGCAGGCGTGGGAAAGCAGTTGCAGACACCCACGCAATGCAGACGAGACGCGACACAACGCAGCCGCCCCTCATCAGGGACCGATACGGTTTTAAGTAGGAAAAAGTGTGCTTCTGAACGCAGCACAGTCCTCCTGCATTCACATGTACTAAATCATTCTTTACCAGTGTCATTCTGAGAACAATCCTTTCATCTTTTATGGTAGAACGGAAATGGAAGTGTTATTGTTTATTAAAGTATGAACCCTATGAAGAATTGTACCTAGAACATTTTCTAAGTTCAGCATCAGAGGCTGAGGGCTGTTGGACTTGCTGCTTCAGAACAGCGCTGGCTTTATGTGCCGGTCTGTGTTTTGCTTTGAGCTTATCTGACCTTTTAAGGGCTACATTTGCTGCATAGTGTTTGTCGGTGCTAAAATGGAAAGGAGCAGATTGGGCATGTGAAGGCAGATGGATCAAAGGTGGATCAAGCTGAGGCATGATGGGATTGGATGTCAGGATGAGGAAGTGAATGAGCTGGAGCACTGGGTGCTCATAGGTGTTGGAGAGGATGGTTATGTTGGCTTGCTTATGACAGAGCTACATGCATTGAATATGACAGAAAATTTAAATAAGGAGAAACAGAGCTGCCTGTCTGAAACTCTGCCTGCTGTGTTACAGTGTTTTGGGGGATTCTCTGCTTTCAAGTTGTATTCACTTTATCTTCCTTAGCCCTGCAGGAAGGACCCAATTATAGAGCTATCAGCTAAATTCAGAAAGCGTGATAGCCTGTGAAACGTCTTCTGCGTCACACAAAAACAATATTTGTCTTACCCCAGTGCAAACAGGATGTTGTATGCAATGGGGCAGAGGGAGATAACATCCCATCTGAGCCCTTTGGAACAGGGTGGAGCTGCCCCCCCCCCCATCTCTTGGACACAATCAGACACCACTCAATATCACATTCCTGTTTTGCTTTTTCTTCTGAGCATGTTCTTACGGGGAGGAACAAAAAAAAAATTCTAATTTGAAGACAAACATTTTGGTGAGAACTTTAGTCTTGGTGAGAACTTTAGTCTTGAAGGTGAGACAGTCCCTGAAATTAACATTTCTGCATTGTCCTTGCATATATTTGTTATATACCCTGAGGACTAATTAAAACTGTTCTGGTTATGCACTGGCAGCAGAAATGGGAAAGCAATATTAGGTGTTGCAGGTCAGACATACCGTGCTTAGAGTGTTTTAAATTAAATCCTGCTGGCTTTGGAAGGTCAGCTGCATGTAATGTGTAGTGCGATCCTGACTTTGAGCATGAGCTCTTTGAGGTTACCACTAGTAGGGACACCAGTAATGGGTTTCCAAGCTTTTTTTGCCACATGGAAACGATCAGTGTCACTTATGTAATGCTGAAATCTCCCTGTTTCCAGCAGTTATCTTCCTTCCCAACCTCATGTTTGGCTGGATTTTTCCTTCACAAAGAGATTTCCCCTGACTCACATTTGACAGAGCTGAACACATTGCTGAGTACTTTGATTCCTGTGACGGAAGGGAAAGCAGATCTGATGCTGGAGAATCCCACCGTTGTTCACTGGATGCTTTCTGCCTTAATATTAGTATTATGTATGACATCACGCTGTATGTATGACATTGGTGTGGATTGTTCTGCCACTTCTTTACCCAACACTGCTCATGTGAATTCATTCCTTATACCAGCAAACATAGCATAAGTCTACTAAATTTAATGATGAAAAGTTTTTATATGCATTTCCATTTTTACCCTTTATGCTACAGTGTAAACTAGTGATGCCAAAACAAGCAACATCTTCAAGGGGTAAGAGTTCAAATAGAGGTTATTGTGTTTTGTATGACAGTTGCCACAAATGGATAAATAAGGAAAACACATTTTATTGAAAACATAGTTTACATGTCTTCACTTTGGCTGAGTTTCATTTTGCATATAAAAAATGAAGACGTGTGATAACTGTTTTTGTTCAGTTTTTCCCTCCCCCTCAACACTACTACCTGATCGGTTTTTAACCTTAGATTTGGTCTTACCAGGCTGCTCAAGGCTTTCCTTGTTGTGGTGGCAAACAGAAAAACAACATCTTTAATTCACTAATACCTTTTTTGTCTGCTTGCTCTCATTTGTGGGAGAGTTGACCTCTCCTTTTGGCTGTGTTGACATAGAAAGAAGCGTGATTACAGGCAGTGTTTTATGAGTGAGCTGTATCTCAAAATAAACAGACACTTAGTGCTTTGAGATCATGGCCTGGTAGAGTTATTGTTACTTGGAAGCCAGTGCTAAAATGTCACATTTATTCACTTTTAAACATGCCCGAGCTAAAGAGCATTTTATACACACCCTTTTGAAAACCCGGTGAAAGCTGGCACTAAATCAGCTTTATGTTACTCTTGAGGCTGGAGTAATGCCGTCCTGTCCCGCTGCTTTAGTCAACACAGTTACTTTCACTCAAAGACCTTTCTTACATTCTTATGTAAAGGCTGTTGTGGTCTTTTAAAATGCACATGACTGTTGTGAACACATGCAAATTTCTTCTTGCAATACGTTTTGTACATTTACATTTATTCATTTAGCAGACGCTTTTCTCCAAAGCGACTTACAAATGGGTAAGAGTTCACTTGCATATTAAAATAAGGTCAGACAATATCTGAGAATCCAGCTAACAGTAAGTGCAGACCTATAGTCAAAGTGCACAAGATTCAGTTAAGTAAGATAGTTAAATATTAACAACACAAGTTAAAATTAGCAATAGCACAATGGATAAGTAAGCAGCAATATAAACATTGGCGTAATAAAGAAGCAGAGCTGATGAAGATGAGGTTCTAGTGCTGAGGTGGTCTCTGAAGCGATGACTCTTCAGATGCTTATAGTACATGAACAGAGATGGCAAAGACCTCAAAATGAGGGGCAGCTCATTCCACCATTTAGGTGCCAGTGATGAGAATAGCCTAGGTTGACCATTCTTCAGCAAGGGTGCAACCAGTCTCTTCTCATTGGTGGAAAATACAGCGTGGGAGGGGACATAGCTCTTGATTCAGGATTTGAGGTATTTTGGAGCAGTCCCATTTACAGACTCAAAAGTAAGCAGATCTTGTACTTGATGCAAGGATCTTGTACTTGATGCAAGCCTGAACTGGAAGCCAGTGAATGAGAAGTGGAATAAAGTGCCTCTGTTTGGAAAGGTTAAAGACAAGACTTGCCACAGCATTCTGAATCCTCTGGAGAGGCCGTGTCACAGAGGCTAGGAGCCCAGCCAAGAGTGAGTTGCAGTCGTCTAGTCTTGAGAACTAATTCTTGGACTAAGAGCTGAGTTGGATGTTCTGTTTAGAAACTATCTGATCTTCCTGATGTTGTAGAGGGCAAGTCTGCAAGCCCTGGAGACTGTAGTAGTATGTTTGGAGAAGGTCAAATAGTTGTCCATCAGCAATCCAAGGTTCTTTGCTGAAGTTGAAGATGTTACAGTTGCGCACCAAAGTTGAGAGACAACTTGCAGTGAAAGGAGTTCTTGGCTGGAATGACTAACAGCTCAGTCCTGGAGAGCTTCATTTGCAAGTGGTGAACTTCCATCCATCGAAAGACGTCTGCAAGGCACTAGGTAATCTTTGCTGAAACTCCTGTGTCTGATGACAGGAAGACTTGGTGTCATCAGCATAACAATGGTAGGAGAGGCTGTGTGAATTGATGATGGATTCCAGGGAGGTCATGTACAGTGGAAAGAGGAGTGGGCCAAGTACTGAACTTTGAGGGACCCCTCTCGCAACACTTGGTCCCTCCAAAATACTCTGTAACAGCGTTCCGAGAGGTAGGAGGCAGTCCATCGGAGTGCAGCACCTAAGATTGTACCAAAAATAATCCTCATTTTGGTCGTTCATTTGTTACCATCACTGGTGATTGGTAATCAACCTATATACTGTAAGGACATTTGTCAGCATATGAACAGTAATCACTGATAATGGTAGTTTGGCTTCTGTTGCCCAATTTTGGTGAGCCCATCCAAATTGTAGCCACAGTTTCCTGTTCTTAGCTGACAGGAGTGGCACCTACCGTGGTCTTCTGCTGCTTTAGCCCATCTACTTCAAGGTTTGATGTGTTGTGCATTCAGAGATGCCCTTTGGCATACCTCGGTTGTAATGAGTGATTATTTGAGTTACTATTGCATTTGTGTCAGCTCAAACCAGTCTGGCCATTCTCCTCTTACCTCTGGCATCAACCCCAGATGTCTCTTTAACCCAGAGAATTGCCACTCACTGGATATTTTCTCTTTGTCAGACCATTCTCTGTAAACCCTAGAGATTGTTGTGTGTGAAAATCCCAGTAGATCAGCAGTTTTTGAAATACTCAGTCCAGGGTGTCTGGCACCAACAACCATGCCATGTTCAAAGTCACTTAAATCACCTTTCTTCCCCGTTCTGATGCTTGATTTGAAATTCAGCAGATCATCCTAACCACGGCTACATGCCTAAATGCATTGAGTTGCTGCCATTTGATTGACTGATTTAGATGTTTGTGTTGAATAGGTGTACCTAATAAAGTGGCCAGCAAGCGTATGGTAAGGCCATTCATGTGTGTCTTAAGCTTAATTGAGTTTGATAAAAACAGATGGATTAAAAATATATCATGGACCAAAGAAGGATGTCTGCAGTGCTTTAAATGTATTCTACAGATGCATGCTGCATTTAGGACTCAGTGTTGTGTGGACAAGTAAACATTTAGCTGTGGCCAGTGCAGACACAAGCTAAATTGTGCTCCCTTTGACCCTTTTCACGCTAAAATGACTCATTGACTCAAAACACTCCTGCAATCACTACAGCTTGCATAGTCATTATCTTTTTCCTTTACTGAGTTACTTAGCAGTAACAATTCTCACTACATCCTCTGTTAATGAATTACTCACCATTTCATTTAATTTTTGCCACAAGGTGTGACTGTCTATAAAAAGCTGAGGGGAAGCCTTGTGTACAGGAACCATGCATGTCAGCCTTTTTGTTTGGCAGCAATGGGGAGGAAAAATTTGTGTCCAATTGTTTAGTGTCTCTCTCTTTCCTTGGCCTTTACACTACACAGTTCTGTTGTCAGGTAATTTAAAATGAATCTGAATTTAATTGTAGGTCTCTAACCCACTGACTTCCCTTTTCATAGTGCTGTAACTAAAATCAAATTATAATTCTTAAAAGTACATGTTGCTTTATAGTGGTAGGAAACCCTGTTCTGTTCTCACCCTGTTGTTATCTTTGTCCTGCCCTGAAGTGGTTTATGGGTGTATCTGCATCTTGTAAGGATTGTTTTGTAAATTCTGCTTCCTGTACATATCATGTCCTTGTCTGAAGATAAGTTTACCAGTGGTTTTTACCACTTTTTCATGTTTGTAATTAAATGTGTGGTTATTCAAAATATAACTTTTCTCTTAGTGTGCAAGTTTTCCAAGACCTAAAATGGTAGGTGTGGTTTCTCTTTGTTGAATAGGTTCACTTGTGCTGTTTAGCATTAATCAGCAAGAGTAGCATTTAACTGACATTGGTGAAAAACCAAAGGAATTTATTAATATTTCAGTTGTACAGTGTGTGAAATGAATATATTGTGAAGTGTAATGGGGGAATCTCTGCTGGGGCTCAGATCCTCACAACCACAGCCTGTTCAGTGTTACCAGACAAGAGGATTAGCCTGCTGAGCTACCACAGGGGTTCTCTCATAGTGGTATTTCATATTCCGCTACATCAGGACATTTTTTTTTTTTTTTTTTTTTTTTTTAAGACAAAGACGATTTTCAGTTGCACTGCAAACACACTTTATGAAGCATCACAGATGTCAGGCAGGGTATGTGTAACTGGCAGCAGACAGTGCTGTCAGACATAATTAAGAGACTGCTTCTGGAAGAACCTGACATTAATCTTCAGGCCCAGAGCAGCAAACCTCTCGGATATAGCTGGCAAACCCTTGTGATGGCTGTTTTAACACCGACGTGCATTCACACTGGATGGAAACCGTTCTGCTAAAAGGTTTAATGTGTGTTCGTTTAATTTGTGTCATTGTTTTAGTCACTGTACTTGCCTTGTTCTCGCAGGATAGTCCTGGTGGATCTGAATTTGTATAAAGGTTAATTCTGAATGGTTCCAGTTCTAATTAATGCTGTAATGAGTTGTTCTGATGGCTGATTATGGGCCGCAGTGTTTTAGGACCCAGTGGTGTAGGACTTTCTCCTCCAGTTGTGTGGAGCAGAAGTACCATGCCAGCTCCCGCCTTTCTGTCTCTCTCTGGGGAGTTCCGCTGTCAGACCCATCTCGGCTGCTTCTCCCCCTCGGTGCTCAGCTCAATCAAAGCCCTTCCTCTCCACTCTGTATTTTTAGATGGCACACAATCCTCAGGAAGTGATGTCCTGCTTTTCAGAGTGGTACAAATTTTAGGGGGGGGGGGTCTGAAAGGAGGTCAGACGTTTTACAGAGAGGGTCAGCGGGAGACCCTTTATGTGTTAACATGTGACTTTACTGAAATGCAAGTACAGGCACATTGGAGCTGTTAATTGCCTTACTGTCCTCCTGCCTGTCCCTACTGCTGTAAAGTGTGTCGTAAAACTCCGACACACGTAAATCTCCTTTCTGACCTGCTGTTGTTTATTTTCTAAAGAGCGAGCTAACTGAAGACATTTAGGCTGCCTCCTTTGTCAGACAGCCCTCCAACATTCCAGTTCACCAATGTTGTGCGAGTTGTGTTTTTGCTGTGACTGTCAGCGCTGCTCTCCACCAACACAGCGCAGTATTTGCTTGTTAATCTGTCAGTGTTTCAGAGCGTCTGCTGTTACAAAGCAACTTTAAGGCTTTCCACCACAGACTGAACACAAGCCACTTTAGTTTTGCTCACTCTCCAATTGAATCCAAAATTGGGCATTACTAGACTGGCCACTCAAAAACAATGGTGCTATTGTTGGTTGCAGTAGGGATTGTGCTGCTGGGAGTTGTTGTATAATTTCAAGCAAGATTTTACAAGCTACCCTAGTAAGGTTCTCTCTCCATACTGCATCGTTCTTATAAAGTGGCTGTGATGGTGCAGACTTTGTAAGACGAGCATTTCTCTGTGAGCCAGATTGTTGTCCAAGACATCGTATCTGCTGCAGTGGTCAAACTAAAGACTAAAGAAAGGCCTGAATGTAAAGGAAATGCAGGCATTAGACTTTGTGCTGCTATGTCTTTGGAACAGGCTGTACAGGTAGAGGTCTTTATGGCTTAATGCGTAGAGTAAATGGCCTAGTGGCCTGGAGGCTCAAAGGGCAGAGCATCAGACTGGGATGCGGAAGTCTTCCAGTTCAAATGCCAGGCCAGCTGCCAGGGGTGTCCTTGAACAAGACACTAAGTGCTAGCTCCCCGGGCACCACATGTGGCCGCTCACTGCTCCCCCCAGGGGGATGGGCCAAATGCAGGGAACAAACTTTGTTGTGTCATGTACATATAACAAGTATATGTACGCAGCGACAATAAAAAGCTATTATTATGATAAATGGTGATTGCAACATGAGTGACAGCAGAAAGTCACTGACTGTGACAGTGATGTGGCAGCAGCAGGCCTTTGTGCTGTGATAGATGATGGCGTTTAGTTTTGCGGTTACGTATTGATGTTTTCTTGTTGATTTTCTCTTTGGGTCCTCATTAGAGACAGCAGTGGTGGAGGAGCACTTCTGTGTGTTATATCCCCCCCTTTGCTCAGGGGTAGAGCCTACAGTAAAACCCCTTATTCCTGAGAAGGGAGGTGCAGATCGACACTGCTATCCTGCTGCAGATGATGTTCGTCGTGTGTTACCCATGAAACATATTTACTTTAAAATCTAAATGTTGAAAAGATAGTCTTGATGATGTATCGTATGGTAATTATGTATAATGTTTTACATGAAGGTTTCTTGGGCAGCGCGCTCAGCAGCGAAGCTGTCGTGTTGTGCGTTGGGGACCGGAGCCCAGTGCCATCTCTCTGTGCCAAGTGCATGGTATTACTGTGTTTGTGGGGCCTTGTTTGGGGTACAGTTATGCTGCAGTATCTTTGCTGGTTGACTGAAATGTTGTCATAACCTTTCTGAAGGCTGTGATTCTGTTGTTGTGTGTATGACTGTGCTGTAGAAAATGACATTGCTTGCTCATTTGCAGTGCTTGTGACACATGCCTTGGTAGAACTGCACTTCTGTGCAGCTTCTGTTTGCCAGTGTTTTCTGGTTTCCAAAGATGCCTGTGTATCCCAGCAACAGCGCTTGTGTGCTGCTGTGCTGAACGATGGCAGATGGAATGGAAGGGATTGTTGTGGCAACGAGTGTGAAAGCTGAGGTGGACGGGCCCGTTTGAGCCTGACTTCCGGTATTATTTGACCTGGTGTCACGGTGCATTCTTCAGTGTCTAAAATGTTTTTTTTTTTTTTTTTTTTTTTTTTATTACTTTAATTTAAAAAATTTAAACGTATTTACTTTGAAACAAACAATAAATTTTATTTTTTACAAATTAAAATGGTTTTTATATTGGGGGGCAAA
>JABJVR010047426.1:11473-27725 GCA_025773905.1 Chitala chitala | reverse complement strand
TCTCTCCCTTCAGTTTCTGAAGGCATAGCTACTGTTCCTGTCATTATCCAAGCAGTGCCAATGGCTGGAACCCACAAAGCTCCCCTGCCACTATAGGATGGGAGTGTCAGGTAGCTATTTTCAGGAGGCTCATCTAGCATCATTACAAGCTACCTTGTGTTTGGACTTCAGGAAATGCCCCGCTTGCTGTGTCCTGAGCATTACTTGGAAGGTGACTAACTTGTGGTTTCTCCCTTCAGGTTGTCTCCAGTTTCAGTAGCAGCTGGGAAGGAGTGTGGTGTACCAGGACTGCAGTGAATGGATAAATGATTTTGTAACTGAATAAATGGCTCAATTGCTGACCTGATTTCTGTGGTCCTTGGGTTTGTTTGACTCAATTTACCAGTTCTGTGACTAGAAGCAAGCCACAGCATGTGCCTAGAGTTAATGCTATACTGGTGCTTGGTGACTTAGCATGGCTATACTGGGCACCTGATGCATGCTTGGTGGCCTAAAGGCTTTGCCCTGACCAGTATTCTACTGGTTAATCAGTAATCCTTCTCAGCCATTGGTCCTTCTCCACAAAATTTGGGCTCCTAGCAGCGGCCTTAAGACTTGTAATAAGGTGCTTACAGGACCCTGCATGGCTAGACATTTGAGCCTCCAACTCAAGGGGCATGGAAAGCAGTGATCTATGGATAAATGCTGTGTAACAAATTTTGGCCTCTTACCACAGGAACTGGGTCTGTGGTGTATCTGAAGTTCTGTATATCTAGTTTTGTTTACTGCCACAACTGGGGATTCTGGCACATGCAGCTTTAAAACTAGTTTGTGAAGCTGAGCAGTGGGAGGGGTCATGTGGTTTAGTTTCTAGCTTTAGAGCCCAAAGCTGGGGGGAAGATTGCATTTCACATAATGGTTGCATTTATGTGTAATAAGGATGCTTTGGCTGCCACTGACCTTTCGTGTGTATATGCTGCACATGTTTAAAATGTGCAAGTGTTTGAATGCCTTTAACCACCACTAGTATGTTGAGACCACTTGACACTGGTAACCTTATACTTGGTTACTTAAGCACCTGTGACTGCTCTGCTGAAGGAGATAAGTCTGGTGAGGCAGGTATATGCTTTTCTCCTTTGGTAACTCCAACACTGACAAACTGGCACTCTAGGTATGCTTTGTGAATAGATAAAGGGGAAAAACTAAAATTATGGCAAACAAGTATGAATCTGTCTGGCACTAACCCCTACAAGTAAAAGCCATTTTATCTTTGCAGTACATCCTGACATTTTTTCAGTTAATCATCACAAAATTAGTTTGTATGCAAGCTGCTTTTATTTGTGTAAATAAAACTAGTATCTTTTAAAGATTAAGGTGCTATTAAAATGCACGTACCCATGCATAATTTTGAAACTGCCTGTTTACCACATGACATTTTCAGTATGTAAACAAGAGCAGTTTTTAAGTAACAGGTAAATTATATATTATAAATACATGCAGAGTCTAGGTTTTATATTAATACTGATTTCTTTTAATTTGGATAAATGACCATAACTTAATGGTTGTTCCCCTTGAGTTTCTTAAAGGACCTGGATATATGAAAAGACTTTTAAAAAAATATAGGCAAAAAATTCCTTTAACTCCATATACATTTTGACAGGCAGTGCAAGACAGGATGTGCATAGACAGACATGCAGTTGTGCAGCCCAGCAGATTGACAGTGAAAGATGCAGAGGATGCCAGAATCTGTGACGAACAGGCACTTCTCCAGTTGCACCTTTATGCTCTGTTCCCCTCACTGCAGGGCTTTGTTTGTGGCACGACCAGACGGGTCGCTTGCTTCAGGGCCAGAGATGACAAAAGGAAAGCAGAGAAAGAAAAAAATGTGAATTTTATACATATATATATAGTATATATCAATGGCCTACAGATCTTAATTCTGAGTACTGATTAATTTGTTAATTTAGTACACATAGTTGAGGATATTACAAGCAATGTTGACTTATGATTTGGAATACCAAAATGTTTTAACGTCATTAATACCATCTAAATTATATTTATTAAATGTATTTTTTGTACACCTTTGCTGAAATGTTTATACAGACAGACCAACACGGTCATCATTCAGCATAAAGAAAAGAAAGGACCAACAGTGTCGACGTTCAAATTAGTGCTTCATTTACTGCAATGAGTTCAATTACATATATTAATTTCTGTAATAAATTTACTTTCCTGAGCTCACGTCATAATACAAGGCAACACTACAGCAAAGCAAGCATTATGAAGTAGCATAATCAAAAATTATTCACAAGTAGTACAATTGTTTCACTTTTAGTAGATCCTGACACAATTATTATTTCTAATATATATTTCACAAACATCCACCAGTAAACCTGGCAGCAATTACCCCTTATCATTCACATGTTTTCGTAGACTCTTCTCTAGTTATCTAGAAATAACACAAAAGCACAATAATGAACTTAACTAAATCTTTATATTTTGCCTATGGATCAGTGCCTATAGTAGAAAAAGCAAGGGCAGGTGTTGCCCTTAAATGAAATTTGTTACTGAGCTTATTGGTTAGGAATTTAAAAAAATCATGACATCAAAATACCCACCATCCATCCATCCATCCATCCATTTTCAAGCTACTTGCCCTCTGTAGGACTGCAAGTGGCCTGGAGCCTATCTCAGGCAGCCTAGGGTGCAAGGCAGGGTGAACCGCTGGACAGAGTGCCAGATGTGCTCTACAGGGGTGGAAACCTTGTACGATTCTAATGGCCCGTGACTGATGCGGGCCCTCAAAAATCAGAACATACCATCTTTCATAGGGGCCTCAGATTTCTAGCAACTGCCCTATGGGGTGCCAACCCATTGCAGAGTATATACACCCATTAAGGGCAATTTACATTGTCCAGTGCACTTAATGAGCATGTCTGGTGGAAACCCACAGTTGTACTGGAACAACATACAAATGCTAAATACATAGTGCCAAGAGATATATTTAAACCCATGAACTTGGAATTGTGTGGCAACAGTGCTACCTGCTGAGCTACCTGTCATAGTAGCCCTAAATGGTAAGATGTAGGTGAATACTGGTGGTATCTTGTAGATAGTACATGAATGGGTTGAGCTGAGATGGATTGGGTTTCCATCTCATGCAATGTGTTCCCTAATGTACGCTGCCTGAGATATGCTACAGGCCCTCCTGCAGCCCTGTCCAGGATAAAAGGTTAGAAAATGAATGAATGAATAAAAAATACAAAAGCTAAGGCCCAGTTTTAAAGTAATTACTATCATGAAAGGGAATGTAAGATTTCAAGTTTCTACTACTGAGCAACTGGGCAGTGTGTGGCATGTGGACTTTGCAGTGTTGGGTTTTACAGACTGGCCAGCAACTCACCAGCAGGGCTTCCTGATTGTCCGCCAGGGCCTGCTTAGCTAGGTAACGCTCTCGCTTCATTTGGAGCTCCAAGGACTCTGGAATGTCTGGCACCATCCAATCGATGGAGCGCAGGACAAAGAATACCACGTGCTGCGCGACGGGTCAGACAGCAATGTTAATTCGTCGTAACAAAAAGAAAGAGGTAAAGGAGAACAGCGCTTTGAGAAGAAAAATAGACAATACACATTTTATAGACAAAGTAGAAATCACAGCATACACTTGATTCTCTGTACCTCAAAAGCAATGATGAAGCCAAGTCTGATGGCGAGAAGTTCCCAATAGAAGAATGTGTATTTCCCTCTGTTGTCTCGAAAGGCTTTATATCTGAGATATACACATAATTCACAAATTACTGCAGATATTACTGAGAGGAAGGGTGTGTTTAGCTTGGTTCTTGTACTTTAAGGATACAAGAAAAAGGTTAAAATGTTCTTGAGCGCACTCATTACCTGCACACAGTGTCATTGGCATAAGGAGAGGCGGGATTAACAGGATTGTAGCTCGAAGGGGCGTAAGCGAGGGTGAAGTTGACGTAACCTGTCAGATCATTGTCAAACTTGTACTTGTACAGGAGCCGAGGCAAGAAGTCAGAGGTAAAGGCAATCAAGAAGGCCTGAGAGAAATTATATTAAGTAAGTGAATCTGAATAGCACTATACAGAAAACATTCAGTACAATGAACATTCATATATAATTCACACTCAGTGCCGATCAGTACTGTATTAATACTGCAGTCATTGAGTGAAAGGACCAAGCAGGTCAAAGGGTTGTTACAATCTTTATTTCAATCCTTAAGGTGTCCAAAGGTTGAACAGTTCTAAACAGGACACACAGAAAGCGTAAAACAGGAGAATAACAGGAGAATATAGTAGTCTGTAATAGCTTTTTAAAAGCCAGCTATTTGCAATGTACACTCCACAAGACTCATAGAATATGCTTACACTAATGGTTTGATGCATTTCCCACAATGCCTAGCAGTTTGGTTGGCTCATCCCTTCGTATATCACCCTGTTTCAACACCTAGGAGCACTACATTATTTAACTGAAAAAATTGTAATCTGGTCATTAATGTTTCATTGTCTTTTGTGAACTCACTGCTTAAACACAATTTTGGAAACTTTTACTGAATGTGCAGTAAACACCCAGGCTGAAAAAGTGGGCAAACGTTCTGCTTCTGAGGTTTTTTTTTTTTATATTAGCTCGTAGCTATAGTTAATGTCTATTTGTACTAATTATCTGTGCTTGTAAATATGTCTATAATGAGGGAATGAATAAATGCTGTCACCCACTCCATGGAGGCTGAAACTCACATTGACAATGACTGACAGGTGGGACAGAGCCTCCAGGATGTTGAACCATACGCCTATGTTCTGAGCGCGCTCCGCCACGGGACGCCTGTACTCGCACACGAACTTGTGGGCGTCCAGACGCACTTCCACCCAGTTGTTCAGCAGTGCAAACAGTGGGGCCAGTGGGAAGGCAGCCACAAAGATGGTGATGAAGCCAAACTGAAGGACTGCCAAGAAACATTCCAATGATTCGTCATTCACAGTGCGTTAAGACAACGGTTCTTTGTGGGTGTGTAACAAGGCTTCAAACTCTACTCCATTAGCATTACACGGAATGCCTACACCCAACCATGTTCTAAAACGGACAATAAAGATTTCAATAGAAGATCAGTACATCTCTCCTAAAACAAAGAAACATGTGACATTAAGTGAAGCCCCCCTCCTTTCAGATTTTATTTCTCCTTGTCGCTCACACCCTCAGCAGCTTACCCATTTCCAGGTACTCCTCAAACAGCCCTTCACACTCGATCAACTCATAGTCCTCTTCCCACCGCTTGGTTTCTTGTGATATCTCTGTGCCCCTGGCCTTTGACAGCTGCCTCCTCTGTCGCCAGGCTTTCAACTTTCTGAAGATGTACAGAACAGACTGAGCTTAGACAAGGCATATGAGAGGTGGGACACATTTAACTGTAAGCACACAACACACAACGTCTGGTGCACACTTACAGGAATATTCTGCCTGTTAATTGGTTTATTCATGGGCAAAATAATGTTGAATGCTGAACATTGTATTTAAAGATTTTTTATGCTTTGTGTATATGGTATGTCGTGTGTGTGTGTGTGTGTGTGTGTGTGTGTGTGTGTGTAGCTTGAATGTTCCCCCCTTTTCTGGGTGCTCTCATTTGCTTCCACAGTTCAAAGACAAGCAGTTTCTATGAGCCTAACCTTGTAATGTTTGTGAGTGTCTACCATATGATGTGCAGACATCCAACAGAGGGATGTACTATGCTGTGCGTCTTTATACAAGCTTCAGATTAATTGGATGAGTTTAGGGAAAGGAAAAGCATATATAATGTATGTATAAACACAGTAAAACACCTACTAGAATCATCAATCCAGTGAAAAGAATGAATGAATTCCATACAGATCTCTAAGCATGTCATTTTCTGTGTCTACAAACAGCTGATTCTGCTGAAGAATTATTCATTAGCTCAAAAACAAAATCTTGCTTTTTTCTCTGGACTCTAAGAATAAAGCATTTGATGGGTTCCATATACTTAGGCTTCAGCAAAAACAGAGTCAAAAGGCACTCCTTGCCTCGCCCATCCAATTTGAACAGATTCACATCCTCTTACACATTAAACAAAGCTGAGTTCTTTCACTCAGACACTAAATGGTGAAATGGATTAAAGAGCCGATATTTTCATGTGCACAGAAAACAAGATTAAGTCAAGGTAGGGGAAAATTACTCATAAGTCAATAATGCACTTGGGTGCACACAGAAGGAAGGCCAGCGTACGGGATGAGGAACTCCTGAATGTTATTGATGATCTGTTTCCCCACCATAATGATGAAGAGCTGCTGGGCAAGTTCAATCAGACACCCACCAGGTCCGCACTGAAAGACACGGGGACACAAAGTGTACTCCCCACATACGGTGTCACATGTCTGACAGTGAAAGGCAAAAGAAAAATGACTCACAGAATGATTTGAATACACCCTTTTTCACACACTTGAGACAAAGTATTTCCCTTAACTAGTTCAGTACAGTGAATACATCCAAAGGCCACTGATGATGATAATTTGCTGAACTTCAGTTTCTTTGACTAGCAAGTTGTACTTACATCTTCATTTCTCATCCCAAATAAAGTTCCATAGTGACCGGGATATCCCACAAACCTTAAAATTGAAAATACATACAAAAGAAACATAAATAAATCGTTCTGGTTGATCATCCAGGATATAGTTCTATGTGCTTTTTCTATGTAATCTGTCCTTCTACAATGATTGTTTTTTTTTAGTCAAAGGGGGATCGGGGGGGCACGTTTTGGGACTGTGGAATGTCTGTTAACCATGATTCCATCTACAATGTAACATCTGGATGGCTAATGCAGATTTTACACCTGAATTGAAACTGTGTTTAATTACAAATAGTACAAAATCTACTTTTCTCAGAATTCTACATGGTAAAATCTTCAGCAGCTGACAGGAAATTACACTATTGTTACTTAATTTTCTACACAGCAATATGAGAAAATTATATCATTTAAATATAATTTTGCAAAAGACTGGCTATGTGATTTTTATTACACTGCACTGAGCGGTCTTCCCTTTGGATAAGTAATAAGACATTTGGTCATCTTAAATCCTAGCCTGTGCCAAAGACAACTAACCTCCAACTCACCTGCCCTTGAAAAATGCCACGTAGAAAGGAGAAGAGTAGAAGTTCACAAACTGGAAGATGAACACCTTGAAGGTGAAGGCATCCTCGTACTGCGTCTGGGTTCTGTGCATCTCTGGCAGACAAAAGTTCATTTAAATACCAGGATGTAGTTTCTTATACAATCCTTGTACTTTGATTGTAATGTACTCAGCCCAGTGTATGAGGCTTCCAAACTGACTTTGACCATGTATCTCAGTTTGTGAAATTGACGCTACTGCTGACAACTGCACTGAGATGTTGGTTCTAATTTCTGCACTTCTACATACTGAATGCAGCTGTTAGTCTCACTTTCTCTGTCCAGTGTGTAAACCTGTGAAGACGTTTTTACCCCACTTTGTAAGTTGTTCTGCCAGAGAAGTGTAAACCTGCCCCATCAGGAGGATCAGCACTAGGTTCACCATGCTGCTAGAGATGTTGGCGATGTTTCCTGCCTGAGGATCCCACACACATGCGTGCACACGCACACACACACGCACAGACACACGCACAGACACAAAGGTACACCACAATAAGAGGCAGGACTGAGAAATTCCAATCCCACAATAAGTACTGATGGCAGACTGTGCTGCACAGTAATAGGGCGCTCCTCACACTGACAGTAAGACCAGGTCTACCATCAGGGTAAGTTGGGTGCACACCCAGGAGCCCTGGATGCCATGGGCCTATATACAAAACAACAATAACTGCGATAATTACAATGGTAGTTAAAGGCACAGTATTAGGGAGGAGGCACCTCTGAGCTGGAACACCCAGGGCCCCACTGGGGTTTTAAGACAGTCCTGCACCTGTGTGCGGAGCACAGCAGTCTCTTTGTGGTTTATGATCCCACTGACAATGATGCGGTACATGATGACGGTCACAAGGAAGATCATCACCACGAAAAGCTGGAGGAGAAGGAAGAGAGAGAGAGAGAGAGACAGAGCCACACTTACAGCACACCTGTAGTTCTGTGAACCAAGTGTTCAGTTCAGACCACAGTCCCTCATCTCCGACTTTAAACTGGACATTCTTGTGAATCAGCAATGGTTAATACCATTATTCAATCCATTTAGTGCCTGTGAGTACACAGCCATATGCAAAAGCCTTTAGTTTTCATAGCTTGGGAGTGATCATTTCGGTGTAGCGTATACCACAGAAAGCTCATGATTTCAACCCAAAAACACTGAGGTAATGCTGCTTAATTAACCAGTCCAACCACAAACAATAGTCTTGATCATTGGTCATTTCATATCTCTAGGAATGACCATTTCCAGTTAGTGCCTGCATATTTACTGTACCCATTCACCTGGTCTTTCTATTTCCCACCCAGTCCCCCACTTCCTGTTGAAGCCACACCATTATTATGATGACCATGGATCCCGTCAGCATTCGAGACAGCCGCGCTCTCTTCGGAAAGTAAGGCTCCTTCACCCCCGTCACTGGGTTGTGCTCCATCATTGGGGCCATGGCAGCAAACTCTGGTCGGGGAGGTTCCTGTGTTGACGCACACAGAGAGACAGAACGTGCCTTTTCCAAAGTTTCACGTTCACTTTACATGCTGTAACGAGTCACTCTGCAGTGCAGAGGGAAACCATAAGGGAGAAGGAATGCAGTGAAGGAGCCAAACAGAAACCTCTTCCTCATGGAAGTCCCTGCAGTCCCAGTGGTAGGCCAGGGTGGCGTTTTTGCGCTTCCAGTACTCCAGGAAGGTGACGGCCCAGAGGGACATGAAGATGCTGAAGAAGACAGTTCCTGGGTGGTCAAAAAGGTAGCCCATCTGCACAAGACACAAAAAAGTTGGAAGTCATTATGAGCCTTCATAGCATCAGCATGAACACCAACACTGCAAGAGTCTCCACTGTGTTCACCTGACACAGCATTTGACTTTCACCTAAAAAAGGCTAAAGTGTTTCTCTTGATATTTTATAGCATTACTGAATACCTGACCTGCATGACCAATATGTCTGACACATCACAGTTGTATTTATATGTGAGATTAAATAGCGTGTAATGCTGTGGCTTGCCAGCCCCTTCGGGGCACCTTCGCCATGAGGCAAATGTCTGAGAGGTTCCAGGTGTGGCATGAGCTGCAGAGAGGGCACATGAGGTAGTGCCCACCGCTGCTGCAGATTTCCTCCCTGCAAAACCAGAACACAGGTTAGCAGAAACGTACAGACAGTGGTGCAGGCTCAGAGGAAGAGTGGAATGGTGGAAAGTAAAACCACAAAGGTACTGTCACAAGTATGTAAACAAGACGTATCATAGAATATGACAGAACATTAACGATATTGAAGAGAGGTCACTATACACTACAAATTTTATGTAACAAAATTATATTAAATTAATTAATTTAATTATATTAAAGACAGCAGTACGTTCAGCAGAAAGAGGTAACATTTATTTTTAAAATAAAAATAACTTTATCATGGTGAATTGAGACATGTAAACCAGTGTTTTGTTATACATTAAAGTAAATACTAGAAACTCCTTCTGACATCATAGGGATGTTGACAATGTGAAGGTACGGCAGCATAACAAACAAATGCAAAACCTAGGTAATTCAGCTGTTCTACTTTACTTTGCTACTTTTAAACAAATCTTAATTGTTGAAACATTTACCTAAAATTCAGAATCAACAAACCTGTGAACAATATGGGAGTTGTGGTAATGGATAACTTATATACACATCTGTATATAATTTGCGTGTATACTTATTTACATATCTGTATATGTGTGTATACACTTATATACATCTCTGTACATAATGTGTGTATACAGTATAGTTATACGTCTGTATATAATTTATCATCCCTGTCCACTCTCTTCTCCTGACAGTTTTTTGTTTCTATTGTTTCTTTTTTTCTATATGAAGCTGTAAACTTATAAGAAACTCCCCTTCCTACCATTGGGATGCTGTCAGTTAAATGTTACTATAGAAACAAATTGCTGGAAAAGCATAGAAAGGAAACACCTCAAAGGTAACAGCTTCCATATCAATATCTACAAAAAATGTACCCAGATGGCCATAAGAGGAAACGGATAGAATGTCACCTGCATAACATTTCAGTTTCCATAGAGACTGCAGATACTTACGCTGGGGTGTTGGTCCCCATCGACAGGATTCCTGACACAAACACAAGTGTCCCGACCACTGCAGCTGGAAGGAGCCAGGCTGTGTAGAATCCTGTCAATGTGGATAGACGGACAGTGTCAGATGCATGTGATGTGACAGGCAGGCAGACTGAAGCACAGGAATAAACTTCTCGTTAGGACAAGTTAATTGTCTGTGTCTTCAATGTCAAAGACCAGAACAATGTTTGTATTTGGACAGCAAAAAGCAGTAGATGATATTCTTACCCAGCCACGCAAAATAAATGGCAATTTTTTCTCCAAAGTACTCTCGGATGTGGTCTAGTGGCTGATACTTGGACCACTTGGACCAGGAGGCCCAGTAGTGGAAGAGAACCTGCCTCTGGTTTAGCTGTTCAGGGAGAACCTTGTAGCTTGGACACTCAAATGGACCCTGCCAGAGGAGCCATAAAGGAGCTCAAAATAGAATCAAGTTAGACATTATCACGAAAATTTATACTATCAAAATGAATATATTTATATTTATATACATTATATTGCCAAAAGTATTGGGACACCCTCCCAATCACTGGATTTAGATGTTCCAGTCACCCTCATGGCTACAGGTGTATAAAATCAAACACCTAGGCATGCAGACTGCTTCTACAAACATTTGTGAAAGAATGAGTCGCTCTGAGGAGCTCAGTGAATTCAAGCGTGGTACTGTGATAGGTTGCCACCTGTGCAATTAGTCTTATAATACCACTTTTTTAATTAGTTAATTAGTGGTATTATAACAAAGTGGAAGCAACTGGGAACAACAGCAACTCAGCCACAAAGTGGTAGGCCATGTAAAATGACAGAGCGGGGTCAGCGCATGCTGAACTGCAAAGTGCGCAGAAGTCGCCAACTGTCTGCAGAGTCAATTGCTACAGACCTCCAAACTTTGTGTGGCCTTCAGATTAACACAAAAACAGTGCGTAGAGAGCTTAATGGAATGGGTTTCCATGGCCGAGCAGCTGCATCCAAGCCTTACATCACCGAGTGCAATGCAAAGCATCGGATGCAGTGGTGTAAAGCATGCCGCCACTGGACTAGAGCAGTGGAGACATGTTCTCTGGAGTGACGAATCACGCTTCTCTGCCTGGCAATCTGATGGACATGTCTGGGTTTGGCGGTTGCCAGGAGAACGGAACTTGCCTGACTGCATTGCGCCAAGTGGTAAGTTTAGTGGAGGGGGGTTTATGGTGTGGGGCTGTTTTTCAGGGGTTGGGCTTGGCCCCTTAGTTCCAGTGAAGGGAACTCTTAAGGCGTCATTTTGGATAATTTCATGCTCCCAACTTTGTGGGAACAGTTTTGGGATGGCCCCTTCCTGTTCCTACATGACTGCACACCAGTGCACAAAGCAAGGTCCATAAAGACATGGATGAGTGAGTTTGGGGTGGAAGAACTTGACTGGCCTGCACAGAGTCCTGACCTCTACCCGACAGAACACCTTTGGGATGAATTAGAGTGGAGACTGCAAGCCAGGCCTTCTCGTCCAACATCAATACCTGACCTCATAAATGCGCTTCTGGAAGAATGGTCAAACATTCCCATAGACACACTCCTAAACCTTGTGGACAGCCTTCCCAACTCAGTATTGAACCCTACGGACTAAGACTGGGATGCCATTAAAGTTCATGTGCGTGTAAAAGCAGGCTTCCCAATACTATTGGAAATATAGTGTATATATATGCTATGACCTCTACTGATGCTTCTAATACTTTTTATTGTTTAATTTTACTGTGTCACTGCTTTGGCTTGGCTTCTCCTGGTCATGTTACTCATTTACCACCATTACAGAGAAAGGGGAAGTTTCGCCTCTGACCTCGTGAAGAGGGAAAGCAGCTGTCAGGGCCCCCTCGTTCAGCAGCCGTGCCACTCCTACTTCTGCCCACTTCCGCTTGCCGTACGCCATACGGGACAGGATCTCGTACACCTACCAATGAGAGCCAACGTGCAGAAGAACAGGGCCTCTCACACATCTGCAAACAAGAGTGAACACATGCAGGGAAACAGGTTCCTCATGCAGTTCACAGATGAAGCCCTGCTGGGATCACAGAATGAAGGCCAAGGTACACAAGTGAGGCTAACTCACAATGCGGTGTCTTTGAGTATTTGTGAAGAAAGTGTCCTGGATCCCAGAGCCCAGGAACCTGAGTACATATACCACAAAGATGCTACATGAGCATGTACAATAATTCTCTGTTGTTCACATGCAGATATACATGCTGACTCACTTCTCCATTTTAGATTTGCGAAAAGCACAGGTGTAGTAGTCCAGTGGTTTGTTGGGCACAGACTCTGCCATAATATTTGGAATGCAAAATTTTTTAAGGACCTGATCTGATGTGTTGAGGTCTGGATTTGGTTGGGCCTAAACAAGGAAAATAAAAAATATGAAGCACAACAATCCAGATATACATAAAGTTAAAATTAATAAATTTTGGGCATAAGCTTTTACTTGTAGAGGTGCTCTGAGAGAAAGTTCCTCAGCGTAGTAGACCAAGACATCCCAGGAGGCACTAAGCTTTAGATAGTGGATGGTTTTCTTTTCACTCACTGTCTCCTCCTAGTGGTGAAGAGCACAAACACTTTTTATTTCAACCACCTCCAAAGTAATATCACATACACAGACTTAAAAAAAAAAAACACCAAAAACTGGCAGTTAGCAATTACATAAAACAAACCAGACTAAAGCACAGAATCAACAAACCTTCTCCATGAGAAGTCTGGCTCTCTGCAGATTATGGATGAACTTGTCCCTCCATCGGGCCAGCTGGGCTTTCTGCCTCTCTGACCTGCACCCCTCCTCAGGCGCACCTTCAGTATCCCCTTCTCTCGTGCCATGTCCCCTTTCTCTTGGCTGCCGTTTCCTCCGAGACCGCACCTCCCACACCAGCACAAAGTCTGGAATACAGCCAAATGTAAGTGTGGTATTCAGACCAGTCACACAGCACACAACAGTCCAGATGTTTAACAGCAACAGCTGGAGTTATCAGCGTTTGTCACTAAGCTACGCTATTGTTTTTCAGCTACTAAAAACGCGTCACCTATTTTGGTTCGCCCATCTCTGAAATAGTTGCCATAAGGAAAGTGGGGCGGCGTGTCTCCTTTGTCACAGGAGACGTAGAGGGGGTCTTCATGGTCGTCTTCTTGAGCAGCAGCCAGCTGAAGACACATTGGAGAATTACTTCAGCAAATAATCAGTCAGCATTTAAAGCACCCTGAACATCCCAAATTGGTTTTGACTGATTCCATCGCAGTGGCGTATTTGTAAAGCTGTGAATAATAGCAAACCGTTGTTTTTTTTTGGCAGTTAAAATTGCAGAAAGCTGTAGAAATGGTAAACGGAGAAAGCAAAGTTGAAGACAATGACAAATGGAAGAAAAACCTAAAGGAAGAAAAATCTGTGACTGGAAACAGTCAGTAAATGGAGAAAAAGTTGAAGAGGATGCTGAATGGAAGAGACTATAAGACAGATCCTTTGCAACAGTGAAAACAGTCCTCGAACGTCATATATTGATTAATGACCGCAGAGGCAGAGAATGCATCCGATTAGCAGAGCAATGCATCAACCTTTCCTCCTCTTCAGAATATGACAACTGAGCTCATACATGCTGATATCTTACTGTGCCGGAAATCAGACCACAATATCAGAGCAAGAAGTTGAAATGGACTGAGGAGCGCAAAGAAAACCTAATGCACTGCAGTGCAAGCATCAGGACCAAAGAGGACCGCGTCATTAGAGGCGCCCATTATAGAGTGCTGGGGAGGGGGCCAAGTACTCACGTAACGTGGTGGAATGAACCCGCTGGTCTGCAAGCTCCCGTAGCAGTCAACGTTGAGCTGCTCGCCGACCGTGTGCGTGTCCAGCAGGGCATCCCTGTCTTCCATCTCCAGCTCCGGGTTCTTCTTCCTCAGCATGGTTTAGCCACACAAGCACATGCAGAAGCCAGGGCAGGACGCTCACACCCTCAGGCGCGCGCACGCGCGCGCGCACACACAAAATCAGAAAACTCTCTTGCAGACACACGCGCGCGCTCACATACGCACAGAGCTGTGCTGCAAGTGCACAGACCAGGAAAAGCAGAAACAAATAAAATGAACCAAAGCAGGGAGACAACATAAATGGCTGTATTTTTCTAACTACAGAAAGCAGGAGGTAACAAAATGAGGAGACTTAATAGCTCAAACTCAGTATAAGGGACGGGGATTAGGCAGGAGGAATTGTGCATCTGCAGTGTGTTCTATATCTCACTCCCCCCCGTCTGGATCCTGATGTAGCAGCGCACACCACAGAATAGCCAGTGGAATACCACAATCCCCTTAAAAGAAGGGCAGTCCAGTTTGTCTTTCAAATATTCTTCTGCAGTCATCACAAAACATGGAAGCCCATATTTTACCTAATACATGGACAGATATTTTTCATATTTTAAAGTGAGTCAAGACGAACTTTATCTACATTTAAGGGCGAAAGACTTGGTACTGAGGGCGGCACGGTGGCGTGGTGGTTAGCACTATTGCCGCACACCTCCAGGGGTTCAATTCCCACCTTGGGTCTGTGTGCGTGGAGTTTGCATGTTCTCCCTGTGCTTGGTGGGTTTTTTTCCAGGTGCTCTGGTTTCCTCCCACACTCCAAAGACATTCACGTTAGGTTGATTGGTGTGTCCAAATTGCCTGTAGTGTGCCCTGTGGTGGGTTGGCACCCTGCCCTGGGTGTCCCCTGTGCTCTGGAATAGGTTCCAGGCTTCCCCATGACCCTCACCAGGAATAAGCGGTTAAGATAATGGATGGATGGACTTGGTACTGGCGTGTATTACCGGACAGAAAATGTAGTGTACTCTACACTGCATGAACGATTGTAAATCATTCAAAATGAATGTTGCAAGCCTTTCAAATTTGATCATGAGTACAAATTTGATTACGCTGCTGTAAGTTACTAAACTTCAATACTGGCAGTAAATGTGATACTGTGAGTGTATAATAAATATTGGAAGCTCGTGTGTGCAATATGTTTTCATTACATTAATTTTTTTCTATATCAATTGTAAATATGGGGAAATTGCCCAATGATAATTTTATTCCTTTGATTTAAATCACAGGAGATACACCACAATGTCTCTCACACACACACACACACACACACACACACACACAAATGTGTGCACTTGCATCTCTTCATAAGTATTTTTATCACTGTATGTAAATTCATATGGCACACTAGACACTCCAATCTTCCTCATGGGTCAAGGTCCAAATTTTAACAAATAAATAATTTCTGCCCATACCAAAAAGATCCAGTCCCATTGGATTCGGTTTCTGTCTATGCAGCACTAAAGAGAAATCAATAACTTAGGAAGATATGTGTCCTGCTCAGTCCTACAGTACAACGCTGATAAAAAATAAAATGTAGCATGAAAAAGATGCTGCATAGTTCTCTGTTTCAGAACTGCAGAATATCCCCCCTCCCACCTGGCTGCTCGGCTGCAGTCAAAATAGCAGGCAAGTGTGTAGTATTCATACTGCAGTGGAAACAGAGAAAGTTAAGGATGACCTGGGAAAGAGGGGGCTGCCCCCGAAGAATCTCTGTGCTGCATCGGGTGAAGGGGGTGGGGGAGATGTAATATATCGTTCAGGAGAATGAGCTAGCAACTATGTGAAGGTTTGTTTGGCTGGGTACACATCTGCAGTTAATACAATGCAATTTGTTTCTCTTTAAAAATGCTCAAAATCTTTGATAACTGCTGTAGTTCAGAAACTGCTAAGCAAACATAAGCAAAACTGCAATGTTGCTACTGTGTTCACCAAGCAGGATTTTGACAATTAGAGTGAATAGGCAAATGTCTAAATTCTGGTCTATTACTCACAACACAACGCAAATCATCATAGACTACTACAACCTAGCATTAGTCCTGCACAAAGTGCAGGGTCTGCTGGACAGGAGAGACACTGCCACCGATGCAACTAAAGGATTACTAACCAGGTCTGCTGGACAGGAGAGACA
>JABJVR010047426.1:0-11373 GCA_025773905.1 Chitala chitala | reverse complement strand
GACACTGCCACCGATGCAACTAAAGGATTACTAACCAGGTCTGCTGGACAGGAGAGACACTGCCACCGATGCAACTAAAGGATTACTAACCAGGTCTGCTGGACAGGAGAGACACTGCCACCGATGCAACTAAAGGATTACTAACCAGGTCTGCTGGACAGGAGAGACACTGCCACCGATGCAACTAAAGGATTACTAACCAATGCGTTGCACCACCTGTTGTTGGACACACAGAAAGGGCAATTTGGAAACACCAATTAATCTAACCCACATATCTTTGGACTGTGGGAGGAAACTAGACAACCCAGAGAAAACCCACCAAGCACAGGGAGAACATGCAAACTCCACACACACACACACACACACGGCAGGAATCAAACCCCAGGCCTGGAGGTGCAAAGCAACAGTGCTAACAACCATGCCACCATGCCTCCATCATAGACTGCTACATGGATTATTTATTAATAATGAATTTATTATTCATAAAAATTACAAGAGAAAATAAACATGAACACTGTTTACACTTTGGTATATTATATTTAATATGTAATTGGTTTATTTTTTGTTTATTATGAGAACAACATAAGGTAATAAGGTTTCCAGATAATCTGAAAACATTTTAAAATCACAATTTCCTCACGTATGCCCCTGAAGTTGTAACACAAAGATTCACAGAAATAGGATTCCTCTGTGCAGAATGGGTACTTTTATTTAATGGGTTCTACAAAGTCCGAGAAGGGCAAGGCAAGATCGTAACCCGAAGGTCAGGCACTGGTCGGGAATCTGGGATATTCAAGCCGAGACAAAGACTGGGAAGGAGGACACGAGAAGGATAGGAACCAGGCAGGATCAGGAATGGAGCAGCACCACAGGGAGAGAAACACATGAGACAGGTTAGATTGCAAAATGCTTGGTAATGGCATGGAAGCTCAGTACTTTGCAATGAGTTGTTTGCGTGGTGGTGTATATGAATGCCTATTCTTAATGAGTCAGGTCCGGTGGTTACCGATTGTGGGGCGTGACAGCAGTAAAATATGCTATAGCTGCAGAAAGGAATGCTGTAGAAGACTGGCAAACATTTTTCACATGTCTGCCTGTAAACAGTCATATTTCAGTAATGGCAATCGAATTACCTGGATGGAATTCAAAGAGTCAAGATATCCTTCAAGACTTCAGCTTGTCAGGTGACTTGGCCACAGTCCAGCCTTAGCTTGGAACTTATCAGAACAGCAGCACTTCCTGAATAGAAACACTCCTCAAGTGGCATTCCTCAGGCGTACACATCTTGCAATATTCACTCTAGTGAAAATGGCCTCGCTAGACAAACTAAACTGTTTGATTTGTCATAAGTCACTGAAAAACCCAGTCACTCTTCCATGTGGAGACAACTTTTGCATGGACTGCATTCAAAAGTTATGGGATGAGAATGACAGAAACCTGCGGCCTTTCAACTGCCCCCAGTGTAAGAAGACCTTCCCCCAACGACCGGAGCTGAGCGAGAACTTGCTGCTGGCAGATATGGTGAAGAAGCTGGAAGAGATGGGATTTCAGACTTCAAGCCCTACTCCTGTTCAAGCTACTGCCCAAGCAAAGGTGAGGAAAGTGGCTTGTGACCTGTGCACTAGTGGTCAGCCAGTCTTTGTTGTCTAGTCATGCATGGTGTGCTTAATGTCATACTTTGAACTGCACCTGCAGCCCCACATCAGCCTACCTGCACCGCAGGGGCACCAGCTGGTTGACGCCATGGGCTGCGTGAATGAGAACATCTGCAGCCACCACAACAAGGTCCTGGAGATCTACTGTCAGGATGACGACATGTGTATCTGCCACCTGTGTTCCTTGGATAAACACTATGGCCATAACTACATCAGAGCCTCAAAAGCCAAGGCTGAGAGGGAGGTGAGGTACAACACACCATCACATCCTAGAGAGACAGGGGGCTTATACTTCGAAGTCACAAAAATGTCTAAGAAATTTGAAAGCAAATGTACAACATAATCTGACAACAGTAGGAATTATGTATATTATATTACTGTAGCCAAAAGGAGGATAATTTTTTTAAAGAGTGTGTTAGCTTTAGGGCTGGGTTTCAGTGTTTCGAAGGTATTGTTACCATTTGTCAAAGAAACGGGTTGCTTCAATGAAATGTTCCGATATTGTCAGACATATTGGCTGCAAATATGAAATATTTAGCATTTATAGCAGTTACCAAAACTTTCTTCTGCACATTAAGTGTAATACAAAAGTCTGAACTGTTGCATGAAATCTAAAACACTAATCTAGAAAAAAGGATGCAATAAATTTATTCATATCTGAACTGCTGTCAGATGAGACAGTAACAACAATGGAAGATGCATCAGAAAAAAAAATTACTTTGTCATTCTGATAATTTTGGGTAAAATGGAGATTGGCGGGTCAGTAAACAGGCTGTCAGCATCTTCACGCCATCCAATTTCACAGGACAAGCTCATGAAGACCCAAAAGCACTTTAAACACGAGCTGTTTGAAAATGAGCTGAAGCTGAAGGAGTTTACCCAAGCCATGGAGTCCCTCACAGTGAGCAGCGCCTTTTCTTGGCTTCTATCTCTCAACACCTAACAAGTCACAATGTGTGATAAGGGAAATACAGAGATCCATAACAACAATTTCCTCTTTACCTGTAATGACTTAGGCATTCAAAATGTTACTCCACTGCTCAAAATAGTTGTTTCTGAGAGAGGAATTTTTTGGGTAACGTGAAGAACAGGTTGAGGCCAGAAAACTAGAAAGTGTTTTATTATTATTATGATTATTATTATTATTATTATTAATAGTAGTAGTAGTACTAACAAATACATAATCGATTTTCAAGTTTGTTTAACCTTATGTATATTTATGCATAAACATTATTATTATTATTATTATTAGCCATCTATTTATACTGTTTATGCATCTACCTAAAAAAAGATCAGTGTATAAAAAGGTATCTTAGCTTTCTAATTTTTCCAACATTTTCATCTTATTCTCATCTCCCGAACAGCATGGGACAAAATGTGTTTTATTTGTTTTCTTTTTTAGTTGTTTGCTCAATGTTGTTGCTGATCATTTGGATATTTATTCAGCAGTTGCAACACCCAAAACATGTAGACTACAAACAACAAACACTTACTACTATCTGAAATCCTACTTGATTCTCTTTTCCCTTGTGCTGTGTTACGTGTGACACGAATTAGACATTTCTGCATTGCTTCACTCCAGATGTTATTTCTTTCTATTTGTAATTTTAAATGTATTTTTTTTCCAATGTTTAATGTTGTTTGCTGTACAGAAATCAGCAAAAGACGCAATCAGAGAATGTGACAACCTCTTTGAGCAGCTGCTGGAGGTCATTCAGCAACTGGGCACTGAGATTAAGGACGAGATCAAAGGGCATGAGCAGGTTTTGTTAAAGCAAGCCAAGCATGTCAGGGAGCAGCTGGAAAAGAGGGTTTCGGAGCTGGGGGACTCATTGCAGCAATGGGAAAACCTCTCTCACATACAGGACCCTGTGCTTTTCCTCCAGGTACACGTATACACAACATAAGCTCTTCTTCAAAGGGCAGACTCGTTCATGTCACAGTTTTCGTCTCCACTAAAACATGTATTCTTTTGGTAGGGCTGGCAGAATTTACAAACATCCTATGAAGGCCAAGAGCCAATATTATTTGAGATCCATACTCAACACACATTTAGGGACATAAAGAAATTTATGTTGGAAATGAAAACCCGTGTGGAGAGTTTATGCATAGAAGAAACAGAGAAGATTTCTGAAAAAGGTCTGTGTGCCGACTGCATTGACTGTACAGTAGTCAAGTGTAGATCAGAGAATCACAATGGAGCATCTGTGATGAATTTGTTTACCCTTTACTTTTCTTTATTTCTTAGTGATAACAGTTCACATACTGGCTCCACCACTCAGTCCAACCAAAAATCTGAAGACTCCAAATGGTGGTAAGTGGCATTCCTGTACTAAATATTTTTGCAAATCAAAGACACTTTGCACCTCAGCTTTGACTTGTTAAGTAACTTTTCTTCTCTTTTCTTCTTCAAAGTGAAAAGAATAGGAACTGATATACAAGCTGCAAAGTCTAAGAATCTGGACTGGAGTATGTCAAGTAAGTCTGCTCTACTGTAATGGCATGCTAGCACAGATATACAGGCATGCTTTACATCATACAGGTTTTGAAATAAAACCTCAATCTTTTTCCCTCTCCAGTGAGGGAAAACTACTCAACGGCCCAGACAAGGCCACAGCTGTTAAAATGTGAGTGTAAAAGCATTGAATGTCAATGAAGTGAACTGAACAAATTAAACAGTACATAGAAGTAAATTAAAACACAACAAATGATTAAAAATAGTACTATGTTAATGTATCCTTTGCCACTTCTTCCTTCATTCAGCTTCCTGTCAGTTGACACTGAACCCTGACACGGCACATTTAAACCTGTTTCTCTCTGAGCGGAACCGAAAGGTGATGTGGAAGGGGCAAAATCTCCAGCAACAACATCACCAACACAGGTTTGACAGCTGGGAACAGGTGCTTTGTAAGGAAGCCCTGAAGGGAGATACCTATTACTGGGAAGTGGACTGGACTGGTGAGGGTGTCTACATTGGTGTGGCCTACCAAAGTGTTGGAAGAAAAGGCAAAGGCCATGATTGTGGCCTTGGCTACAACACCAAGTCCTGGAGCCTGTACTGCTCTAAAAACAATGTTATCTTCTGGCACAATAACATTCAGACAAAGATCAATGCTCACTCCATCTCACCTCGAATTGGTGTCCACCTGGATCACAAGGCTGGGAGCCTGGCGTTCTTCAATGTGTCACACACGATATCTAGGCTGCACAGATACAGGACCACCTTCACTGAGCCCCTCTATGCCGGGTTTGGGTTAAGAAAGGAATCATCTTTAACACTATGTACAGCTGATTACAATGCTTATGACTTGGTGTAATCTAGCTGCAAAAACCATTTTTTCATAACTGTTCAGGTACATAACCCCTTCTAGAATGTGAGGTGACCTTTTAAAATTATTTATGTTTTGCTACACTACCTAGCAGACCATTGTTGTAGTTTTCACAATATTGCTCACTGATGCATATTAAATGAACACATTTAACACAGGGCCTCAATGGGACGTCTTTCCTTGTTTTCGCAGCATAACTCGTTGACAATAACCAACACCATTCAAAATAATGTATCATCATCTATCCAAAGAAGTGCAAGGTGTACTGTATATTTAACATGTACACAGGATGGACCAAATGCAACTGACCAGCCATGGATAACATTATGTTCACTGTACGTTTTAGCTGTTGTGAAAATGTGCCTTTCACAAATTTAATTGAATGTAAATATAAATTATCAAGGCTGCTATTTTGCTGAATTACACCTTGCCTATGAATTTCTTTTGTACAGGTTGGATAAAATCTCTTCTCTGTTTTGTCTTAGCTTAGAAAAGCCAATAATAAATGTGTGCCATAGCCCATGAGATGCACATTCCTCTGTTCTCATCTGAAAGGTCTTCGACTGTTTTGTTTTACCAAGAAGTGTCAGAAAAGCTTCTTGTCTTGTTTTCTTTATCTTTTACGCAGGTAAACACCCCACTGATTGCCCCTGAGGGCCTGTGGTTTAAAACAGGCTAAGCTAGATGAAAATTCCCCCTTGACATCATTGCTGCTGCTCTTGCCCAGCAGGTTCTTGCCAACAGTGAACAAACAGCTTCCCGTAAGACCATACCTGCAGAGCCTGTGAGTGACAGGCACCTGCCTACAACAGAGGCTTCATTGATAGCAGGCTGCTTTGACCCCGATGACATGACTGATTGTCATGCCTATTGTTCCAGAACTCAATTTCACTGATTACTATTATTATCTTGCTGTTGAAACTACTACAGTTCAACACACTGCAGTCAGAACCTGACACAAACAAATTCTTGTTGGGTGGTGGATCAACAGCAAACTCTCAGTATCCCAGCTCCTCCTGAAACACATTGTAACCACTTCCTTTTCTAAAAGTACCCATTGTGGCAAAGGCGCAGCTGCATCTGGAGTTATCTGGTTTTGAGTGGATACATCACCACTTATGGTCAGTTATTGGAGCCCTATCACTTTAGCATTCCAGGAGATATAAAAGCCCTGCTAAACCAATGATACGATTGTATAGTATGCGGAACCAAATTGCCTCTTTTCCCCACTCAGGCTGACTGACAGACTTACTATGACCTGCAGGCTCTGCTACACAGATAATATTCACTTTAGCTCTACATATAAAGGGATTTTTAAAAATAATCATGACGAAAGATCAGTGACAGTTGCAAGGAGAGAGGACTTCAGTAAAATATGTCGTATGTTGTGCATTGCTCCGGTATAATACTGTAAAAGTCTGGCCTCTAGTGGTCAATACAGGAAATAATCTGCTGAGAAAATGTGAAGCAAGTACGTAGACTATTCTGTAGTGGGATGTGTTAACCAAGCTTATTGCACCTTGTAATACTGTATATTGGCCGACAATATAATGTTCTGTAGATATTTGTTGTTAAAATTAATAAATCAATGAAACATTAGGCATGTTTTTGAGACTGTAGTTAGACATTAGTTTGTGCGTATTTAGTCGTGATTTTTTTTTAACCGATCTTGCGGCGAGTTTGTGAGGTGTCGACTACGTGATTTGTGGTTGTGGTTTATTTCATGTAATTTCTTGAACTTTAATAGGTAAATGCAATAAAATTTAGGAAATTCTGGCATGTAGGCCTATTGTTAATTCTCTTTTTATGTTGCACCATATTAGTGGCATCGTTGCATACAGTATGTAAATTATTAGTTTTACTCTGTAATTTACTGTTACTGTGTAATGTAATATTTCGTGTACGTATTGTAACGGGCCCAGGTCGCCAGTGCAACTGGGGGGGTTGGCCCACTAAACCGGGGACCGTCAATGCAGCCGAACCGCGCTATGATCCAAGACTGCTGCCTTCAAACTAATAATTTTGTATTTATGTGTGAATTTTTGTGTTTACAATGTGAACTGAGATAATGATACGCATCGTACTACATCACAGACATCCCTGAGCCTATTGGTTATGTGGCTTTGATTTAAAATGGTTGTTGAATAGCACTGCTATTTAAAGTACTCGTTTTATGCATGCTGTTAGCTAAGCGACATACAGTTTGTGAATTCAAATGATCTTTTATAAATTTTGATGCTTAAATACGGGTAATGAAATAAGTGTTATGCTTTTATTCAGAAACATTTTCTGTTCTCAAAACTACAAGCAAATGGTTTCTATTTTTGTTTTCTTCAGTTGTGTGAAATGTAAAGCATTACCTCCGTGATAAAAAAAAAAAAAAAAAAAATGTAGGGTGGGATAAGCGTAGAACATCAGAAACCAGATTTCGTAGACAAAGATTTTAGTAAAGATTAATTTCAATGAGCATTGTATGGATGTACGCTACCTCCCCCAATACAGACGAGGGCGCTGCGCTCTAGTTCCATGTAGAAGAACACAAGTTTTGGAGCGGTTCTGATTGGCTGTTGACATGTTTGTTGTTCTCGTTAATGGTTGTTATTTTCAATATGTAACTGTCTCATCGAGGTATGTGAAACATATGTAAATTTTAATTTGTTTTGAGTGTAACGTATTTACTGAACAGTGCGTGTTTTCTTTCTATGACACTTTTGATACGGATCAAAAGCGTCATAGCCTTAAACCACCAAATCAGTAGTGTAATAATACAGATTGCTTGTATGTCGTTGATATGTTAGTACTGATGTAGATTAAGTCCACAGTTGGTACCAAGCAAGTACAGTTTTACATACAGCTATTTACATAGGAGTGTACAGGTGATTTCAGCAGCAAAAATAATTATGATAAACGTCCCTTATATGTAACAGCTCGTTAATTTTACTGTTTACATTCGGTAGTTTCCTTACTTTTGTACGAGTATTTGAACAGTGGTTTGCTAGTTTTGATATGAATAAGTGAATTAATATAGTAACTAAGACCTTGTTTATTAATTGTCCGAGGAAGCGTCTCGGACAATTGAAGCGTCAGTTGAAACATCGTGTTATTGAGAAAGGACTCAATGGATTTTGAAAATAAGAGGTAGGAATATTTGTGCTTATGCTGCAGGACAGAAAGTAATGGGCTTTGTAATTTTGTTAGAATTATGGTATTTTGTTTTTTTTATACATGAATACCAGGTGAATTGTTTTACAGTATGAAAACCGATCTGTTTGTAGTATCCAGCTACTTTTGCATGTACTTTCAAATCTGTGATCAGAAGGCTATGGAGATTGTACAGCATCAGAGACAATCAGTAATCAGAACACGTGAACTTCTACTGCCTGTCTCTGAAGACAAATCAGGGATGTTTTTACAAGAATTCCACAGAACGGAATAAAAGTGAAAGTACAGTGGTTACATAAGTGTTTGTCATCTGACATATGAGTATATATTACACATACCATAAAATATATCAACTTGATAAGACAGGTTTTTACTGGGAGTGGTTTTAGGAATTTAGGTGAGCTCAACACATGCAATCTAACATATGGAGAGGGGGCTGAATGAAGGTCATTGTAACTGGGAGGGATACTTTAAATTGTCATTGTCCTATGTCTTGTCTGTAGAGTGGAATCTGTTGAAGAACCAAAAGACAGATCAGATCTGCTGAAATGTAAGTCTGCACTGAAGAGTTGAAATCATATAAAATCATTACGTACTTACTACGTACTGATTATGTACTCAGCCTTTTTCAGTTTGTGATTTTACCATGGATGTATTTTGTCTGCATGATTTTGTGGGTTTTTTCATTTCCTTATGAGTTTGTCAGTGTTCTGGAGGACCTTACAGTTTCAAAAGCAGTTCCTCCTCAACCACTGGATAGTAACCATGAAGTCATGTCTGGACATTGAATTGTGTCAACTACACTTTTTTTCTTCTTGATAGGAAGTTTTGATTATTTATCCAAGTAGCTTGCTGAGGTGGAAGAATCTACTTGAATAAGTAGTGAAACATTCCTGTCAAAAAGAAGTCCAGTTGACATGATTCAACTTCCAGACAGCTCCACCTGGATGATGGACAGTCGTCATCAACATATCATGAAGTCATGTGTTTTTCTTAGTCATTACCATTTTTAACACTAACAACTCTTGTTGTTGTATAAATGTGATCATTACATATTTTTGTTATGTTTGCTTTTGTAATGTCTGCATTTTGTTTGCTAAGACATCAGGTAGTCCCCAACTTACGATGGAAATGTATTATGATGACTCCATCGTAACTTGAAAATATCGAGACAAAGTACGTGCTCTAACACCAAGATAACTAAACTCTGTCAATAGCTGCCGAGAGTAAGGCATCTCACAAGGCGGGAGATGTGTATATGCCGGCAGCGTCCCAATGTATTGTACCATACCACATATGCTGCTACATTTGCCTGCCGTGCATATTTTTAAAATATTTTTACAATTTTGTCATATCGCTATTGTCATCGTAAGATCGAAAAATCTTAAGTCCAACCATCGTAACTTGGGGACCATCTGTATTTTATAAACATTGTAGCTGCTCCTCTTTGTGGGAGAGCAGTTGACATGATAGAAACTGCTGTGGATTGTTTTGGATCTTCTCTGGTTATTTATTTTGAGTTCAGTTTTTAAGCATGTTGTGTTTCTAATTCTGTTTAGAAGCAATTCATCATTTGCCACCATTAGTGTGAAAGAGAGCATTTGTAATTTATATAATGCTTTAAATGTTTTAGTGATTTGACAGTTGTGTAACATTACAGCATTTGCACTCATTCCCCTCATCTTTAGATGCTTTTCAGATGAACCTGGATCCTAATACACATCATGGAGTTCTGTCTCTCTCTGATGGAAATAAAAAAGTGTCATTGGGGCCAATGGGTGGTTCATTCGGTCCAGGGCACCCAGACAGATTTGATTGCTGGCCCCAGGTTCTTTGCAGAGAGAGTCTGTCTGGTCAGTGCTACTGGGAGGCTGAGTGGAGAGGAATCAGGGCTGAGATAGGGGTTGCCTACAGAGACATTGGCAGAAAAGCGGATTCCGCAGACTGTCGGCTTGGAGGGAACGACAAGTCTTGGGTGTTGTGCTGCACTGCTGACAGCTATACCGCCTACCACAACAAAAAAGCAACGGCCATACATGAGCCACCGTCCTCCAGAGTAGGCGTGTACCTGGACTGGGCAGCAGGCATCCTGTCATTCTACAGCATTTCCTTTGGGAAGGTGACTCACCTGCATACCTTCCGTACCACCTTCACTCAGCCACTCCTTGCTGCATTTGGTGTCTACACTCCTGGCTGTTTTGTGTCCCTGTGCCGACTTCAGTAACTCTCTGTGAGCCACACAAGGCTGGCCATGTCTCCCTTAATCTTACTCGTAAATAAGTTAAGATTAATTGCACTGCATTGGAAAATGTGTCTGATTCTACCCCTGCCTCCACCTTTTTTTTTTTTTCCCCTCTTTTTTTGCTGAAGCAATATTATCTTATGACTCAAAGTTTCACAAATCACATAATTAAACTTGTGTATGACTGTTTTTTCTCTTTGAAACCATGGGTGTTATGTTAAAAATAATTCATAAATTTGTTAGCGTTTTGTGACATGATTTGTATTACATAGATCATACAATATTTGCCTATGGTTTGATCAAAGTTATTGCCATCATTCTAACTTTATATACTTCAAAATGAAATGATTAAAGAACAATCATATTTATCCACATCCTGAACATCAACAACCATGGGACCTCTATGTGTTTGATGGTTTAAAGCAGACTCCTTTCAAAAGTTAATTTATATGCTCTTAACAGATGACATTAACACTACAGCACGGTACAGCAAGACGTCTCGTTAGCTTTACACAGAAACACTAAATAAACTTTTAAATATCTTACTGCAGTACCATGGTCTTATGTGTAGCGTGAATAACATTAAGCTTATAACACTGGGTGATGAATGCTCCAGCTACATAAAAAGATAAATACTGTACTTAAATTATCTCAATGAAACTTCATAACAATAGTTTCCTTCTACATGAATGGACTTAATATTGGTGATGGCAGTCCTAGGTACCTGAAACTTGTTTTTTCACACAGTTCATTTTTTCACACAGCTTCTCTGATTTGACAAGTGTGAATACGCTGTTCACCCACAGGAGTGTTACTGATTCCTTGAGCAGGCATATTACTAGCATTGAGGTCATGTGGAGGGCACATTGTGAATGCTTTTTTTTTTTTTTTTTTTTTTTTTTTTATTAAAAAAAATGGTTTAAAAAAAAAAACCTAGAATTTTATAAAAATTTAATTGGTGTTTTTGGTAATTTAAGTTTAAATG
>JABJVR010047425.1:0-17632 GCA_025773905.1 Chitala chitala | reverse complement strand
TTTTATAATGTGAATACACTTTGGTCAGTGCTGCTGGCTGGTGGACAGTGTGGTCTGAGCTGCTGGCTGGTGGACAGCGTGTACAGGCTGGTCTGGACTGCTGTACGGTGTGTACAGTCTAGTCTGTGCTGCTATCAGTTGCCAAACACTTATGTTCCCCTTTGCACAAGACATGCGGGACTAGTCAAGATCCTGTTAGTGGTGTGCTGACAGCTTTGAGGAGTAGTTTGTCACTGGGGTCCTTTCCCTGACCTTTTCTCTTTTCAACGTGTATTGATCTTGTTATTTATTTATTTATATATAATTTATTTATTCATTTTTTGCCCATTCATCCTTAGCTCAGCAGTGATAGCACAAAAACACGTTTCCTGGAGGATAATATCTATGGGCCAGCCATCCATGGATCAATTGTGTTTCTCCTCTCCTTTATTTTAGCCGATGGAAGGAGCCAGCTCTGGCATTTTTTGAATGAACGGGTGAGAAAGGAAATAAGCTCACCTACTCCTACTCTGTTGTGTCTGACACACGTTTTTGCAAAGCAACCTTTTCAATGTACAGAAAAGGGGCAATAGGAACACCTTCATTGTAGAACAACTAGACATTGACCATGAACACATAATTAATGCTGTACTGCCTCATTTCTAAATTGCAGCTTCCACTATAAACTGCACTCATCTGATCTGAGCAGTACTTTCACATGCAAAATGTGAAGGACTGTCGAGCTGCAGAAGTTCCCATCCCAGTAGCAGTCCAGTCCAGGCCCAGTAACAAGCCCAGTCCCACTTCCAGTGTCCCACAATCCTCCTTTTGTGCACTTCTATTCCTACAACATCATAGCCACAAGCCAACGCCACTGCAGGTGAAAAGCTCTGAGCAAACAGAGTGGGACTGGTGCTGCACAGCTCCGCCTGAGCAAAGAATGCTCCTTTAGGAAGTCCAGCTGCTGAGGACAATGCAAGACAAGGCCATGTTTGTCTTCCTTCTCTGTGGCATGAGCCACAGCCTGGACCACAGAAAACACCTGCTCTGGGTCTCAGTTGAGGTACAATGGAGGACAGACAGCACAAATAATCCTGCATTCTGCCTTATAATGAAAAGCTGAAACTTGATCGCCTCACCACCCATCCTCTACCTAATTGGGGTTTAAAACCTGTGCATGCAGACAATAGAAGTCTAACTTGGGTACGGACAATGGCAGGCCAGAATGTGGCTTTAAGCATAGCCTGAAATTCAGACATAAAAAGCAGATGTGACTCTGGTACAAGAGGCCAGAGGACTTTGGCTAGTCTGTGCCAGGTACTGATGCTTCAGTCAACCCACTTGGCCTGCGTCTGGCCCCTGGGGACACCGATGTGGGACAGCAGTCAGATTCTCAGACCTCTAATGGGCTCAGCTCAGAGACTCCAGTTCCACAGCTTGGTGTCACAGATCCATCGTCACTTATCCCGCACACACTCGCTGCTGGCTCTACATAAGGAAAAAGGTCACAAATATAGAATATCATACATGTCTCTACAGCAAAATAGCTGGTGAATCCAGTTTCTCACTACAGAAAGCAGACCAACAGTGGAAAATCTAAATATATCAGGGCATCTTTTGTAATGCCGCAATAATTTGTGTTGCAGTTCTTCCAAGTGACTCCATTCCAAATAACATGAGAGCAGTAAGCGTTTGTTCTGTTTAAAATGCTGCTATCTGTGTTACTGAATTGCTGGAATCAAGAGTCATGTTATGTGCTCAGCTGCTCTGGAACACATTAAAGGTCACAGTGTTATTCAAAAATAAAACCGTGCTCGCCTTGAGGCACTGACGTGTGTGTAAGCAAGCATATGAGTGTGTGTCCTGAGTCCCAATGACGTCACACACAACACCACCCTCTGCAGAAGGAAGCATCTTGAGGATGCAAAGCAAGGCTCTGTGTTCATTAAGCTGGCAGGGTACCCATAAATCGCCAGCAGGTTAGGGGAGCATAAAGAACCACAATGTTGTATCAGTGATGCAGCTTGTCAGAAAAAGAAGGCTTGGTCCACCAGTCAACAACATGACAATGTGCAGCAGTTACGGGCAATTCATTAGAGTCCATTAAAACTGCTATTGATAAGCCATATGCATCAGTCATGTCATCACTAATCAGGAGGCAGGGAGGGAGCGAGGAAGAGTGCAACCTGAACATGGTTCTTCACGAAGATCTGCTTTGCCTCCATCCACAAAGTGAGTGAAGTGCCAAACCCAAAAATGGATCAACGGGACGGGCCTTTGACAACGCAACCAGCTGCAAAGCTCTGATTTCAAAGGTCACATCTGCGAAAAAACTGCAGTAGCAGTAATGAGAGACGTCGCGCAAACAGTGATGTCAGAGACGTGATTACAGTAACACAAAGAGGCACCGAGCAGCACGATATCCAACAACCTGGGACAGCTAGTCCGTGCTTCACACAACAAACACAAATCAGATGGCAAATCAATAGACGCAATTAAGCGAAGCAGCCGCCATGAGCCCGTTTTTCTAGAGAATCATAAAAAAATCCTCCAGCAAACAAAGGCCACAACGTGATCCAATTTTAGCAACATTATAATGTGAAACTGCGCTATGATACAGCGGGTCAATACTTTTTATAATGTACTGCACCAGGCTACGAAACGAGTCAAATCAGCAGCAAAAAAGCAAGTCGGGCCTAAATAAATGAAACAACTCCAGCACAGAATTGTAAATGCGCATTAAAAATTTAGCGCAAGTTACGAAAGACATTTCCCATTTTCTAAAGCCTGGGAGGAAAGAAACACACTCTGTTTCCTTTATATGAAAGAGAAACTCAGTTTCCCTCCGAGTAGTTTTTTTAATGTATTCTTGCCTAATATATGTATGGATAATGAATGCAGTTTTGCTGTTAATGTGGTCTGCTATGTGGTAGTGTTGGTGTAAGGGGGGGGACCTGGTGGCAGGTGGAGGGTGATGGGTCAGAGCAGAGAGAGGAAAACTGCATTGTCACTCTGAAAGGAGGCAAGAGGTTAAATCAAAAGCAATTCCAAGAAATGGCTTTTGGTTGCTGTTCTTGCTGGCTCTTTTTAAATTATCCTTCCAAAAAGGACAACCCAGCAAACACAAAACGTTGAAATAACGTTAGCCAAACATTCCCTAAAGTTTAGCTAACGTTATTTCAACGTTTTGTGTTTGCTGGGAAGGATGCAGGCTGGGAGATAGGAACAATTAATACAAGGATGCAGAGGAACGTACAGAATATAACAGTGAGAGAGTTGGCTGAAATGTGTGAGGCCTAGACAAAGAGAGACATTAGAGGCACGCATGGATGTCAAAGACATAAGAATAGCCAACATGGTAACAACTTCTCATAGAAGCTTCTGTGCAGTCCACTGTGCTCCTGTCACAGCTGCTAGGACTAACAAAGGCTGGCAGCAAAGGCACACATCAAAAATCAGTGGTAAAGACAGATACAGAAGACTAGTGGAAAGGAGAGATAAAGGAGACCAGCACGAAAGACTGATAGGTAAGACCAGCACTAAACAGATACAGCAGGCCAGCAGAGAAGACAAATAAAGGAGGCCAGCCTGACAGATACCAAAGACCAGCAGTAATGACAGATACCCAATACCAGCCGTAAGGACAGAAACTGAACAACACCAATGACAACAGATACTGATCGCCAGAGGTAAAGACAGCTACCAAAAAGCCAGCAGTAAAAGCAAATACCCAACACAGCAGCTGTAAAGACAGATGCTGAAGACCTGAGGTAAACACAGATACTAAACACCAGCAGCAAAAGCAAGTACCAAACACCAGCGATAAAAACAAATGTGAAACATCAGGAGTATCGACTTATACCAACCACCAGTGATAATGATAAATACTGAATGCCAGAGGTGTTGATTAAAAGCAGACAACTGACAATTTCAGCTGTAAAGTAAATAAACTGCATCAAACCACCATACATCTCATTAAAGAATCCCGCCCATCTACATCCACAAAATAAAACAACACGTGGGAAATGGTGGCGATGTAATTCCTATCCGTTGCCCAGTTCCCTTCACCATCCTCTGAGGCAGTGCCTTTAGCACCAGCTATCTGTGCTGAGGGTTATTTATTCCTAGTCAGCCATGGTAAGTGGGCTGGCTGTACATCAGAAGTTTGCCCACTCTGGTTTCCTAATGGGAAGTCGCATTTTAACGTCTACCACAGTAAAGAACTCGTCTCATTTGGTGCAAAGTGCTGGAATATTTCTGCCTTGATCTATACATCTGTGACCTTTTCATTAGCAGTCTAATCATTACGCACATGATTACAATAGTCAGCTATTTTTACATGAATGGACCACTGGCCTTTTAATCTGCAGGAAGAAAGAGATCACAGTTAACATCTGGAAGGGATCTTCTCTTGCAAGCCGGCAGTATGCTCAAGGTCATGGGGAGATCAATGGGCTTTAAGAAAAAAAATGACACAATGTAGCACCTGTGCGTTACAGCTTCACAGCTAGCTAACCACAAGCTGCCTCTGCGGGCAGGGTTCAGCGCTACTAACCGGCCAGCTGCTGTAAGCTCTGAGGCAATTACAGACCTGAAAAGGGAGTCCAATTTTACCACAAGCCAGGGGTGGGGAGGGGCAAGACAGAAGAGACGGTGCAAGGCAAAAGCATAAACACTTAAGAAACCCTTTTAATGTAAATTTCTAACAATCAACTGCTCTGCAGTATAGGTCCTGCTGTTTATCACTTATCTGTTCTCTGCTCGGGGATGCTAATGAATTTGACGTCCATTAAAAGGGTCTGAAAGCCACACAAATCCTGCCGATATTTTTCAGCAGCCAGGCCATGTTGGACGCTTTTTCAGCTCTTTCACCTGGAGACGCTGTACAGGATAAGCCAGACACATGCTTCTGAAAACATTTTTTATCTCACTTCTCAGGTAAAGGTGACAACAGGCTGCCAGAGAGGACACACGATGCAGTACATCAAAGCTCTTCAGCAGGTGAAAGACTAACTGCATGGAAAAAGAAAGAAGTGGACAGTGTACATATACTTTGGTCTACCTCTGCCCTGTTCATTATATGTGCTTCAAACTTTCTGTTTCTCCTTGAGTTAGTTATGGCCATCAGCAGCCTCTTTGAATGCAGGGTAACTCTCCCAGTAAATTAAAAAAATAAAATTAACAATGGCCTGGAAGATTTGTCTGGAATTTCCATGGTACCTCCACCATAAGGAAGATAAGTCTTTCTTACGCTTGTTTGTTTACCATAAAATCAATAAAATATGAAGAACACTCTGGCTTTCTGGGCTGCACATTAAGGAGCTGTCTGCACAGCCTCACACATGCATGCAGTCACCTGTGTTTGGTGACAATGTCGCATCCACCCGCAGCAAGCAATTAGCGTGTAGAGAGAGCAGTGGGCTCTAAATGGCCCATGGCGTTTGATTAGCTGTTTCTGTTTTGCCGAGCACCTCCCAATGATCCGCAGTGAACGATGTGTTGGAGCGAAACAGGCTCAGTGGGGCGCACGGCGTGTGCAGGCTACATGGCTTGAGCCACTGTCCACGTGTCATGGAACAGAACTGCAGAGGCTTCCTGCCTCCCTGTCAATGGCTACAGGAAAGAAGGTTTTTTCAGAGCAGTGCTCCTGTTTTTGATGGGGAGCTGAACATGACAAGTGCAGAGTACAGTGTGGAGAGAGAAAGAAGGAGGACACACACAATTCAGAGAGAGGACACACAAACACACACAGTACAGGGAGGGGACATGCACTCATCCACAATACAGAGAAAGGACACACACACACTACAGGGAGGGGACATGCACTCATCCACAGTACAGAGAGAAGACACACAAACACATATAGTACAGAGAAGGAACACGCACACATCCATTGTGCAGAGACAGCACATACTCATCCCCAGTACAGAGAGAGGACACATTCACCCACAGTATAGCAAGAGGAGACACAAACATCCACCACACAGTACTGAGAGAGGACACAAACACACACAGTACAGCGAGAGGACACACATTCATCTACAGTACAGACAGAGAACACATTTACATCTATTCATTTAGCAGACTTTTATCCAAACTAACTTACAATGAGCTAGCTCTGTGTGTCTTGCTGAAGGACACACCTGGTGGCTGGGCTGGGATTCAAACCAGGAGACTTTCACATTCCAGCCTGATGTTCTACCCATTGAGCCACCAGGCTGCTAGTGTGCTGCAGTATGGGCCACACTATGTGTACACACACACACACACACAAACACACACACACACACACACACACACACACACACACACACACAGAGTACAGAGAAAGGACACACACAATACGGATAGAGGATACACACACACATATTAAGGATGAGGTATCTGGTCACACAGACACAATGCAGAGGATGTATGCAGAACATATAATAGTTGGAAAGACAGATAAATAATATGCAGTGAGAGACACAAGCAATACATATTCATATACGCACTAACAGTAAACGAAGGACAAAGACATACTCATACTGAAAGCATAGATTACAGAATTAATACTGACATAATAAAGACACTCACAACACAATGTACATAAAGCACAAATTAATGATATATACAGTATTTTAGAAGAACATCATAACCATATAAAGTGCATAAAAACATGCAGAAAAAAGCATAATCATCTAAGGAAAGGATATATTAATCACAAACAGAAAAAAATACTAATCACAGAGAAAGGACACTAATGACACGGAAAGCAAGGATTTATTAATCACACAGAAACAAAGGGCACACGAATGACACAAAAGAACATAGAAATTTCATAAAAGGAAAAGTGACTGCTAATCATATGGAAATGACATGTTAATCCCACGGAAGAAAGGGGGCCACACTAATCACAGAGAAAGCAAGGACATACAGTACTAAATACGTAGAAGAAAGAGATTACGGAATGATGTAGAAGGACATCACACAGCACCGTCAGGCCTGACTGGACACAAAGTCAATTATAGCATGGGCTCCTCGGGTGTAGGTGACGTGCGCACACCGACCCAACTCAGTCAGACGGCATTTCACATACCACAGTCCCTCTCTGTTGAGCTGCACTGGAACTCACCATGAAATTAGGCTTCACTGGGAAAGAGACCTAACATTTTATGTCTCACCATTATTGGCAGGTGCTTTTGGGAGCCTACAAACTTAGTCAGAGGTTGTGGTTAGCAAACCGTAGGACGAAGCACGTTAGCGCTCACCAAACTGTTTAATTTCTATAATCCTCCTCAACATCGCCCTGACATGGTCAGGAAGATGGCAGTGAAATAAGCATGTTTCACCCTCTGCCAGCTTGCACAGGTGCGAACCGGGATGTTAGGGACCACACACAATCAGCAGCCACTTCACTCAGAGTCAGAGAGAAGAAATAATTAAACGTTTGAAAAAAATAAAAAGCAGCAGATGTCTCTGCTGCTCTGCCACTCGTCCATCTAGCAGCTACAAATATGCCAAGATAACCAACTCAACAGCATCGCTGCTGAGAGGAACATGTAAAAATGTCATTACTCACTGCAAACTAAACATTGTACATGTGTGCGGCTCCTTCTCCTTCTTCAATAAACTGAATGCCCTTGTGTGGCAGTATATAAAGTCAAATAACGGCATAAACATCTAAAAAAATGTAGTCTTTAAAACAAACATATGTGCTATTTAAGTATTTGTTTTCAATAAGAGACTCAATTAATTTTGATAACACTCCAAAAATAAATTGCTTACGTTTTTGTAACTTACCCAAAATCATCCTGTTAGATCTCTTTTTTTCCCCTTTATAAGTGCCCAAAATCCCTCTTGTTTCTGCTCCTGCTTTTTAGCCCCAGTGTTCTCCTTGTCTTCAGGTAAGCGCTGCTTCCTCGGGTCCACGGCGATCCTTCTTTTGTTAGTGAAAGCAGAACTGAGTTCTTGTTAAGTGTCTCCCCTGTTTTCTCGGCCTGCACAGGTGAGACCATCAGCTTCAAACAGAAAGAGGCAGGCTGCTCTCCAGTTGTTGGCAAGATGGGACGAGGTGCTTGAAAGCCAGGTTGGAGAGGGGAGGGGTGTTTGGGGCAGTTAAAAGGTAGAATGCTAAGGAAAGTTCTAGGGGAGGTACAAGTACAAGCAGTATCCAGGTCAACCAGGAAACTGTCCAAATTCACATCAGAATCACCTTCCTTTGGGGGGAGGATCCCCACTGAACAAATTCACAGGCAAAGTCTTTTTCAGTGTGAATGTTTGTGAAGGTTATGGCTGAAATGCTTCAGAAATATGGCCAGGCTATTGCCTGCTTTGCTCCCCCCCTTTCCCCCTCACTCACTCTCTCTCTCTCTCTCTCTCTCTCTCTCTCTCTCTTTCTCTCGCTCTCGCTCTCTATCCCTCAATCGTTCTCTCTCCCTCTCCCCTTCTTCTTGTTTTTTTAGGGTTGGGTATAACCTAAAGGCACCTTACATGCCTGCGTTCTGATTGGTGGCAGTGCTGGCCAATGGGAAAAGCCAGCGCTGCATGATTTCCTGCAGTGTTAAAATCATGAAGCAAACAGGACCAGAGCAATATTGTCACCAAGAGGCTCTGTCACTTGCTGATCCTCTCCACACCCCCCCTCGCTCTCTCTCTCTTTCTTCTGCCTTTTCCTCTCTTTCTTTTCACTACAGTTTCAGAAGAACTATGTGCCATTTCTTGTGAGGGTTTAGCCAGCCATGTGAACCGATACAGCCTGGTTCCGTAAAATGGGACCAGTAAGTAAAGAGTTTGACAGGTGCACCCACCACGCCAGCACAGCTCACTCCTCTCTCTGCATCGACTTTGTGTGCAGCATGTGCGCACAGCTGCCAGCGTGTATTTACACCATCCATCTTTTTTAAATTATTCTTCAAAAGATGAGCTTTGAAAACACGCATAATGGAAAAATGGAGTGGGAGAGGGGAGGGAAGAAAGGAGGTGTAATGGTAAGTGCCAGGGCAGGGCATCCAGAAACAGAGAGAGATTAAATCCTAACTGGCAGAGGGATGAAGGGGCTCAGAGTGACAGGAGAGAGGCGAGGAGTAAGAAGACAGGCAATTTTGAGGAGCTTTAAGCTACTGTCACTGGGGTGGGGGGGGTCCTGCAGGTGTTTACTATGGTTCACTGAACAGACCAAACCTACATATTAAAACATACTGAGCACTAGCAAGCAGTACATTCTACACAGCCTAATATCCCACAACACCACTTAGCTGCCCAAGTTAAAAAATCACAGTTTGGAGTGAGGCAGGAATGCAGGCAGCTTACTAGGATTGTGAGGGAGAAAAAACAGGAAAGCTTAGCGAAGCCATCAAAAAATTAACAACCTACAGGGAGGACTGCTGTGAACAAACAGGTGTATGCAGCACCCGAGGCTGCAGGAGTCTTCCCCTACCCTAACATTTCCTCCTCGTCGATCGCTCTCTTTCTGTCTCTCTGTATTTCTCTGCGTTTAGCTTCCCCCAACTTCCTCCCTCCCCTCTTGTTTCGGGGATTGCAGTGTGAGTCGACGAACAGTGAAGGGAATATTAAAAAGCCGGGCTGACTCTTAGCCGAGGCACCAGAGCACATGCAACGCTAGGTAATGCGATGTCGCAACAGCAAGTGCTGCAGAGGGAAAGTATTCTATGAACAAACACACACGCACACACACACACACACACACAAATATATATATATATATATATATATAGACACACATACAAACAGATGGTCGTCACAGATGTGCAAGTTAATATGACAAACCTGCATTATTTATGCAAACCACCCACTGTATAGTGTCCGAACATGTACTGTGACAGTACAGCACCAATGAGTTGCTGGCAATACAAACTACCTCTGGACTGAATGTCATGGTTTGGGAAGTTCTTCCAATGTTGTTTGCTTTACTTAATGCAGTGTTACACTTACAGGAATTCATATAGAAACACACTGTCTGTCTGTCTGTCTGTCTGACTGTCTGTCTCTCTCCTTGAATGAAAGATGGAAAACACATCAGTTGGTGACTGTAAAAAGATAGTGTGCTTCTCCCATTAGAGCATTGTGGATGAGGACCCTCTGGGTTACCACTAACAGTCCAGATAAACAAGGCCTGCCTGGCACAGCAGGGGCATATTTGACCCTTCCTGGGTCCGTTGTCCCTCTGCTCTTCAGGAACACGTTTCTGTGTGTGTCAGCAGAGGGTACAGAAGCGATTGGGTTTCCTCATTAGTTGCATGTGTATCAATAATTCAGGGGCGGGTCATGTTGTGCTCAATGGCCCAGGCGCTAATGGGCTGTCCGGGCCGACAGGCCATGGGCCCGGCAGGACTTTAATGGATGTAATGATGAGAGGGTGAAATCGGACCTCAGGGATCTTCTGTCACACCAAGGGGACTCTTGTTGGTGGAGGAGGAGAGTGGGGGTGGCTTGTGAGATGGGGGCGGGACAGAGAGGAGCAGAGGAGAGGAGTAGTGGATAGGTGTGACCAAGAGAAAAGGACAGGACAGCATTGGAGAAACATCAGTAGGAGGGGAATAGAGCAGCTAATCGTGTGAAAAAGCAGAGAACTGAACAAAGGGGATGGAGACAAGGTTAATGGTTAAGTCAAATAGGCAACGGAACTGAAGGCAAAATGAACGAATGCACCTTCCTGACATTTTGACCAACTTGTTCATTTAATGGTAACAGGTATCATCGTGTATTTAATTTTTAATAATGGAGCGGATCCTGTATTTTTGACAGCATAGATGAATGCATTTACCTTTCTACGCAACCCCCATGTGTGGCCACAAAGAATTATTAAATATACAGATCAATTAGGATTGTGTGGACGTTTGGTTCAGTTATGACATACTCTGTTGAAGCACAAAACTGGCATGTAACGGACTATACTATCATTTCACTATGGGAACCAAAGCTGGACACCATCAGCTGTTGATGTTCAGATACATGTCTACTTTGAAGGTGTAGTTTGCATAGGATAAAGGTGGGGCAGAGGCCCAAGCACAGCAGAACTGGATGGCGTTGAGGCTTTAGGATCATATGGCACAAAGATTTAAGCAGCTTAGATACAATTGTTTATGTGATACTAGAACATATCAGTGTGAAGTTGTAACTGTTAGATGCCACCTATTATGGATATCAAGCCATTTTGTTTCATTAAGTTCTGCTATTTTGAAAAAATACAAGTCTTCAGTTGCGCAGTTCTTTCTTTAAGTCAATTGCTCATAAGTCCCTTAAGTTAATTACAGCACAACTTCATATAATCTACTGAACATTCGGATAACAGAATTAGATCTGGACCTTGTTTGAATAACAGAGCTGGTCCTGCAGCAATTTAAAACACAGAACTGGACCATCAGTCCAAGCCTTGGGATAGAAAGGCTGTTACTCTGCATTAACGTAGTATATGACAGTTTCTCTGTTTAACCTTCCAAAAAATAAAGAATGAAAAAAAAATCTGAAGATTTTTATTAAAAATACATGAAATTTTCATTGCATTATTTTTAGCAAAAACACATTTCTAGATTTCTATTGATCTATGTTGACTTTTTAATGCTTTTTATTATGCAATGCTGTGCTTATTAAACTATAGATCAGCCAGACTCACTGCTTACTAGTGTCATGTCCCTGCAGGTCTTGTCTTCTTTTCCCTTCTTCTACCTTCTTTTCCCTTCTTCTTCTAGATTCTGTGCTACATCTGTCCTGTTTAGTGACTAGTATTTATATTTTCCCTGTCCTGTCTAGCTCACCTGGAATGTCTATGCTTGTCTTTTTGGTTTGCACCTCCAATTATCTCAGTGTCTGCTTTGGGTTCCTTTTGGCCCTCTATTTAACTTCCTGGTTAGGTTCCCTTTTGGCTGGTTATCGTAGCTAGTTTTGCATTTGTGCAGGTTCCCTTGTGTGACTCTAGCCTCTTCTGTATTTTCCAGTTTCTCTTGCTTGTTATTATATTGTGTTACTCTTGTAAACCCTGTATTCCTCTAAGCCCGTTCCTTACCTACCTCACCCTGGTTCAGTAGTGTATCACCCTGTGTATGTTTACCTTAACCTAGTGTGTACCTCGTCTCCCAAATGCACCGTCCCCTCTACATGTAGACCTTGCCTGGCCAGCTCTTTGAGTTTCAGCCAAGCCGAATCCTGACAACTAGACTGTTGTAGGCTCATTTTAATTATTTGCTTATTTTGAAAATGCAATTTTTAGCATCTTAAAATTATTCCAGGACCCTGGTCTCATACTGAACTATCACCATAGTGATGCTTTGTATGAAATATTAAACTTTGTAATAGTCAAGTCAAGTTAACAAAGCTGGAATATAAACAATCCCACTACATAAAGGTGTATTTTAAAACAAATTACAAAATTTGCACATTTCATATTAAAATGTACATTACTTAAACTGAACAACAGTTTCAGTCAGGTCATGGATGTTAATATATCAGTTTTAGACTTTAGTTTAATTGGCTAACATTGGCTAACATCACCAATTGAAACAGGTCTCTTTATCCAGTGCTTTAAAATGTGAGTGACAATGAGCTTTATTTCTTTGTCTTGTTTTTATGAATACAGAAAATTCTTTGGAAATTTTGAGAGAGAGTAGGCCAGTATGAACAATTTGTAGCTGCAGACTTACGTTTCATGGTAATTGAGAAACAGTCAGTGTTAGGCATTGTATAAAATTTCACCAGATAATACACTCACTAATTAGCTAAACGGTAATCACAGATATACAGAAATAAATTAATGTTTCCAGAAACCATAAGCAGCTTGTGATTGTGTTCTGAAAATAATGTTGTATCTGAGAATAATTACAAAATAAGGATTTATCACATTAAGGTGGAGATCTCTGCTTAATTGGTTGTCTAATCTGTTTAATATAGTAGAATAAACACATTTCAAAATATAATGCAAATAAAATAAAGAGAAGCCTAGAGGAACATTTTAGGGGACTGGTGGGGAATATCATGCTAACACATGGATAACACAAGTAACATATTAAGAGTAAAAAGTTAGTGGTTACTAAGTGGGGTAACATGAGAAGGTAACTTTAAGATGTGGCACATGGAAGTTAATTGGGAATCTGGTGATCTCAGACAGGGGCACTGTAGATAGGTGGAAACCTAGGACAATTACAAAGGTTTGTGAGTGCCAGGGCCCTCAAAAATTAGAACATACAGTGTCATAACAACTTAACGTAACACAACATCTATAGCACTATATCTGTCATGGGGCCAAAAATCTAGTGGCATCCCTGCTCTTATGTGCCTTTAGTGATTCTAGGATACCAGCTGGGCAGCACAACACCCATTTGTGAAGCACTTCTTTAACAGTTGTCTCTGAATGAGAAAGTTCAGACAGGCTCCCCTGAAAGCTCGCTATTAACATCTGGTGCTAAAAATGCCGTTGCCTCTTACAAAACTATCACATGCACGTCAGACACAATGTTAGCGTTTAGTTATTTATTTATTTTTATTTATTGTTATTTTTTAATTGTGTGTAAATAAGTGAAGACCAATCTATTTATTTAAATGAGTCTTCTGCCCTCTAGTGGTAAACGTAATCAACACAACGTGTGCGTATGACAGCAAGCCGGATTTTGGAAATAGGCGTAACAGTTGAAGGACATACAGGCACCGGTTAAAAATAAGCATAGGTTCAGCTAACATACAAAAGAAGAGAGACTAGCGCTAAACAATAACAAAGTTTACAAGTGTTCACTAAAGAATGAAACCATTTCAGCAGCAACAGCATACTGACAAATGAATTGTAATTTTACATCATAAATGTCAGATGGCCAACGTTACCGGCAAGAAAGATTCGCACACAGTAATGCACAGGTAACAGTACTACTGCACTACAAAGCTGGTGTTAAACTAAAGGTAGACAAGCTACAAACATACCAAATATGTATACGCTTACATATCTTCACAGCAAAACCGTATTTTAGAAATACGAAACGCGCGAGTACGTGCGCATTAGTGCGCGTGCACACAGCTGCGGAATAAGCCCTCGAACTCTTTCGTATGCGCTAAATCAACGGAATTCTCACAAGCACGGCAGATTAATCTCTCAGCTGCCATTCCAAAAATAAGTCTAATCTCGTTTAACAGGAGATCCCTAAACGTCGTGAGCTCACTGATGGATCTTCTGCTTTTGACACGAGTGACATGCTATATTTTATCGTAATCAGTTTCGGCATTACCGCATCTTCTCAAGGGAAGATTAGCCCCCTGCGTGCCGGCTTAGACAGGAGGGTATTTCGTCTGTCTCCTTTCACTTCAACATGAAGGGCACGTTTTGATGCACACACAGTTGTCAGTACCAGGACACCCAATACCCATTCACTTCCCTGTCAAAAGCCAATGACATCACCTACATTCCTGTTTATTTGTGACCACATTTTAGGAGAGATTATTAAAAAGGAACATTCGTGCCATCATCCATCCCTCCTTTTACCCTACCACCTTCTTTTTCCTGATCATGATATCTCAACAAATGACAACACTGCAGCTCTCTCCGGCAAAACATTATTTTTGGCTAGAACACGGCTCCATCGAAATAGACAGTGTCAGCTCCACTTTACAGATCTCTTCCACATCTTACTTTCGCCACTGATGCCTCTGGCACCATGGTAGAGAATTTAGATACCTCTCAGAAAGGGCAAAGGTCAAGATGCCAGGTGACCATGGAGTTCGCTTTACAGTGGTATTTTTTTTCTATATATACACCCCCAACTGCACTGCTATGCCGAATTGTCAACACACGAAGGAGAAAGTCTCTGGGATGATCAAAAGAGTGTTCATGTAATAAATCCTATTTTTCAAGATAAAGATTAAACGCAAATACTGTATATAAATGTCAGCTTGCTTCCAGTTATGTACAGATGTGAAAGGTGGAATAAATGTGGATCTGACACATTTCCTGTGAACATACCAGAGCAGGTGTGTATGGAACATAACTATTGACTGTCAGTGCCTCACACACATGTGCCAATTTCACACCTGCATAGGAAAAAACATGCTCCTTCTGTCTCCATATGAATCCTCTGGTCTGAACAAGAACACCCAAATCCTCAATAGTGCAGCACAACGAAAATAAACCCACAAAGACCACTGTTATTAATCTAATACTGTTTTTCTTTATTAACCGAAAACATGGAATACAGCATAGTATTTCTTCCTGACAGTTTTTAAAATGTTTTTCCAGTTTAAGTGCATTTTTCAGCTGTAGAAATTCAGGGAGCTTTCTCAAGAGTTTCTCAACAACACAAAGTGCCCAGAAACTTTAGGTCCTGTAAATAGTTTGGAATTGTAAACAGTTACTGCAATGTAAACAATTTGGGTACTACAATTAGAGCACAGTGTACAGTTTGACCAATAGGCCAAGGCAGCCTGATAGTACTCCAAGGCCAGGCTGCATTCAGTAAGTGTTCTGAAAGCAGACAAGAGGGTGTGAAACTCACAGAATTTAATCTTTCCTAAGAGTCCACCTGAATCAGTCAATCACTGAAATCCCTGAATGATATTTATTTTGCATGCCACTCCTCCTAATGACTTGAGTAAGTTAGTAGCATTGCTCACATTGCTTTAGTTGTGCTTCTTCTCAAAACACCACACAAGTTTCACTTGGCCATTCCAAAAGAAAAATGATTTTAAAAGAAATACAAATATGTCATTTCAAATAATGAACCTATCAGCTCTAATTAAATGGGTGAAACAAGATAAGTCTGATGCATACGAGTGACCTTCTCATTTTTACACATCCTACCAGATATAAATCCGTTATAACTACACTGTTTGAATAAACAAAACTTTAAGTTAATTTCACTCTTGAACTATTGCATTGGTCTCACAGCTGATGTCATGGACTAAAACCAAAGACAGAAAGTGCAGAAAAAAGTATCTTAGAGCCTTGAGGAGTGTTTTATAGTGCAATGCTGATTCAGTTTTAGGATGTACTCTACTGCGTTACCTTTAGTCAGACGGGGGAGCAATCTTTCACACAACTGCATTACCTCTTGTGCTGACACTACATCCAGGAGCCAAAGTAAACAGAACCCTTCAATTTGTGGCCCTATTGTTTATCTGGAATTTATACACATTTACATTTTGGTTATCTATGCCTAAAACTGATCAAAACATTAACAAACAATAAGAAGCACATCACAATTTTAATTAATAGTTGTGGAAAATAACAGAACTTGAGTGGATCTCTTGTGACGGTGTTCAGCAGTGCAAGGCTCCCATCCAAGATGGAGGCTGCAGCCCTGAGCGTGCTGCAACCAGGACCGCATCACCTTAAACCATTGTCACATGAATCAAGGCAGAGACCCTCACCTCAGAACCACAGAGGTGACACATTACAAGATCACATACTGATGGTGGGCAGCTTCACACATAACTCAATTGGACTTCAAAGCTGGTTCATTTCAAACCCCCACAGTCTTACACCCTGCAAAAATTATTGAAATTGGCCACAACATACACTGTTACGCTTCATTGGCTTGTCAGATTGGAGTTCCTCTGACAATTGGTCTTACTAATGTTAACTAGGAAGAAGTACAGCATGTTTAATGTGACAAAATGCACGTGCAAAATATATCCAAACCGTTTCAATTTTTAAATTAAAGGTCACGTCAAAGATTGTAACATTTCAATATCAGTCAGAGTTTCATAAACAAGTTATGATATTTTGTGTGTACCCAAAAAACCTTAGTGGAGAAATAACGTGTTTTTAACCCTCCACATAAAATAACCTGATTCTTAGTAACTTTCAGTTGTGACTTATTTTTATTTATTTATAATACAGTATATATATATATATATATATATATATATATATAATGTCAAATGAATATTGCATATTTTAATTGAAAAAGGCTGATAAGTAAAGTTGTGATGACTGACACATCTGTCATGCTTGTCATCAGTGGAACTTAAATCTTTCTCCATTTTATACATTGTGGTGTATAAGACTGAAAGCAGTGCTCACACTTCACTCTGTCAGTATCAAAATGTTGAGGAACTGAACATTACACAGACAGGGAGAAGATGTGTATAGTATATGTTCACAGTACACTTGCCCACATTTACTTGTTGGTTGCAATGTAGACTTGGCCAACAGCCACAGGGGATGGTAGAGCTGATATTGAAAATCAGGGTAAAACACTAACTTCATAACCAATCAAGCAAACTAAAACACAAAAATAATCCCAAACAAAAAAGTCATAACCAATACTTAAAAAAATCTGTTTCCATACCTGAATTCCACATCTTAACACTTTATTCCTATGTTCTCTTGGGTTGAATGCAGCTGTAAATATTCCCAGAAGGCAAGGCTCCGGTCTTATGGGGAATGAAGGTGAACATGGAGTATATATGGACCCTTGTCAATCCTGTCCTGAGAGTTGGTTTTAACCACTACAGATGAACTCTCACGCTGCCTACATAAACATACACAAGCGCATAAACTTACAGATGCAGTAAACGGATACATGTACAGAGATAAACTTAAGACCTTCCTCCTCTCTCTCGCTCTCTTTCTTTCTCCCCCCCCTCTCGCTCTCTCTCGCTGTCGCTCGGGGCCGGGGGGTGGGGGGGTGTGGGGGGGGGGGGGTCGGGGGGTGGGGTGGGGGGGGGAGGTGTGGGG
>JABJVR010047424.1:0-27731 GCA_025773905.1 Chitala chitala | reverse complement strand
AGGCTACCTGAAATTTAACGATCCAGCATGCATGCACTGTTGGATTTTTTTGCTCACCACTGCAACTTCCACTGCTGTCAGCTGTTGTTGCCATGGAAATAAGAGATTCATTTCAGGGAGGCAATAACATCCCCTGTTTGGTAACAATGTCCAGTGCTGGACCACCCTGAACATGAAATCCCTCAATTTTCAGGGAAGTGACTCCCTAAGTCCACGCCCCTTTTTTATCACACCCCTAATGGAAATTCCCAGCCCTGTCAAATGGCACAGACCCTAAGCAAATGCAGTCTTCCCACATTTCTGTGACACACAGCAGGATTCATATACCTCACCTGAAATCTTGTTCAGTTTTCTTGATCTTACAAAGTTACAGTATAAACTCGGTCAGTAACAAAAGGCCTTGGCATTAAATTATCTCCTAAAAGAGTCTTTGTAAGGTGTCTTCAGCAATTCATTATTATTTGGTATTCTTTTGGGTCACTTTTTTTTTGTTTTTTGTTTAAGGCAGGGTACAAAAAAGACCATCACAAAAAAGAGGATAAAGACTTAAAACAAAAGCTACACCAATATTTTAATGCCATTAAACCTCTTTCTTTCTTGTGGTAAAAAGAACCTACAGGATGACAGACCTCCACACTAAGGCATGATGGGACATTATGGAATGAATGTTATATCTATCTGGGCAGATGTTGCAATGAGAAGAAAACACGTGGTCTTCCACAGGTGAGAAATTTGAATCAAAGACGGTGTACCCCCCACCTTTTAACCTTCCATAGGAGTCACAGTCAGTAAAAGTCAGTGGAACAGGCCGTGACTAGGGTTAACACAAGTTTAATGAAATTATGAAGATGAAAAGGAATAAATACGGCAGATAGCACATTCTCAGGTTACGTCACCTAAAATTAAATGCCTTATACATTTAAAACCTCTATAAAGGCAAGCTTTGAATAGAGCAGTGCAATACACATTAAAAGCTGGGCTAACAAGCTGCAAGTCCAAGCAGATGTCTTTCTGTTTTAGCTTATATGAAAAAATATATGCCATTTGGTTATTGTTTTGATATGCTGTTTCAATACAATGTAGCAGTATATAAAACAAACGTTTACTCAATGTACAGTCATTAAAATGATTGTTTACTCATAAACAAAAACGGCAGGCAACCATGCAATCATGTGCCCAAACCAAACACCTATGAAAATCGCAGCACTTAACAGTCAGTGAGTTTAAAAAGCAGCTCCTACAGAGCCCTGCGAATTAAGGTAAGAAACAAGGTCTACATTATGAGAATCTGAAGTCCGATTCCAGACAAGAACATCTCTGGTAAGCACGTGCCGCGAGCCAGGCTCTTAATCCGAAATTGCTTCAATGTGTGTACGGAGCCGTTAAAGCGCAGCAGGCAAAAACGAGCTCATGTGTCGCGTTAATCGGTGAGGATAAGTGCGTCGGTGTGGGCCAGCCGAACAACAAGTCGGACAGACGGCTCTCAAAGCCCAGGTCCTGTATCGCTGGCCTGGTGTCAAGGCAGAACACCCTCAGGTTCGGGTCTTATGGAAACTCTCGACAGAACAATGTTAAAACGTTAAAGAACTAAAGACAAGGTTTTAACCGGGTGCAGCCTTGCACTGCACAGCAGTGCAATAAACGCGCGTGCGTGTGTGTGTGTGTGTGTGTGTGTGGACAGACTGCAAATTACAATAATACAGAGCAGTGAGTGGGTATGGAAACAAAAGCTGGCAGTGGCATTCATTACTGCTTTCTCTAATATGTGTTTGATCGCCAAAGGGAAATAAATCGTATATAGCTGAAATCGATAACTGTTATTTTTCATTCAACGTTTCTCTGGGAATTCGGATTTCCTCCTCCACTAACGCATGTTATGTACCATTTCATGAAACCGGTACGCATCTTACAACACAACAAACGAAAAAGTACATGTGGGGGACCCTCTCTATGGACACCCCCCCCCCCCGAGCCTGTCCCTCTTTCCAAAATGAAAATGAGAAGACTGCACATTCTCACAATGCCCATGACACGTACGTGTGAATGGATGCACTGACAGGTCTGAGGGTGCTGATGGATGCTGTGAGTTTTTTAATGTTTTACTCATTCTGCTATTAAAACTGCAACATGTGGGATTTATTTCCATTTTAGCCATAATTACAGGCGCCACAAAAATTAGCGTTAAAGGCATTGCATTTATTCATTTTGTGCATAGCAGTAAACGGGCACTGGATTCCTTTTTATGAGTATACTAATCATTTTTCAGTTTGAAGCCTTTCTTCTAATTATGTTCTTCCACAGATTCATAATTCCTTAATTTTAACTAAGCATTATATATTTAAATAATCTGTACAAAAACGAATTGTGTATGCAAGTCATTAAGTACCGCTGCATTGTACTTAATGTTTTACGTATAGAGAATTGCAGTGCTCAATGTAAAATCTGGTAAGAAGTCAATGATTTCTTCCAATACAACATTTTTAAGAATTATACAACAGAAAAACTGAGAGGGAGTTTTTTTAAAGCTTTAAAAACATAATTTGAATACAACAGAAAAGGCTTCCTGAAGCTCTTAAGAGACTGATGTACTGCAGCTCTCTGCTGCCCTTATAAGGTTAAGCATGTCATGGCCCACGTTAGGAGAGGGGGTTGCACTCTTACCCAATGCTGGGTCCAGCCAGCCAGCCGCGGGTGCACACGGAGAAGCCACACTCCACCACTGCTCGACGCAGCTCAGCTGCAGTTGCCAGGCGGGCACCGTGCCACGCGCATGCCTTCTGTGCTACCCTGGGACCTGCTTCCATGCTGCTGTGCTGGGTCTCCAACATGAATAGCCGACCTGAGGTGGGAAAGGGGAGAAATCACACCTGTGAAAACAGCATACCTGTTCATTGCTATGCTGATGAGAGGTTCTTGTTCTGTCACCTAGCAACGAGACCTCTGTCTTACTGTTACTGGATACTTTTAAGAAAACTGATTGCACTTAATGCTCCTAATTAAGAATGTGGCACGACCCAGCTTGGCACTGTTAATTAAACTTATCTTGCCCTGTGGTGGAATGGGCTTCAGGCTTCCTGTGACCCTGAATTGGATAAGGCGGTACAGATGCTATCTGAGTTACGATGGTTCGACTTTTTTTTCCATCTTACGATGATGATAGTGATGACAAAATTGTAAAAATATTTTAAGTTTCACGCAGCAGGCAAATGTAGTAGTGCACGTGGTACGACTGGGACGCTTCCGGGATGTACGCATCTCCCGCGTAGTGAGATGCCTCACTCTCGCCAGCGATCGACGGAGTTCAGGTGTCTCGGTGTTCGAGTGCATATTTTTTTCTGTTTTTGGTGTTTTGGCTTGAAAATATCTACTTACGATATTTTCAAGTTATCATGGGGTTATTGGAACGCATCTCTATCATAAATAAGGGACTACCTGTATAGCAAACGGTTGGATGGATGGATGGATGGATATTCCTTATTTACTGAAATTAACCGTTGTGGCATGTGCGTAGAAACCTCTGGCTGTCAAGATTAGCCACCCCAAGCTACTGAACCTCCTATTGTGCAGGTTCTGGTGGTGCTGGGTTTCAGTTCCAGCAGAACTGCTCCCATTACATGTGTGTATCAGTACCTTGCAATGGGCTAGACCTCGTGCAGGGTGCCTTACCCTGCCTTTTACCCTGTGTTTGGGATTACAGTCCAGGGCTCCAGCCACCCTCAACCAGATAAGCAGACTGAAAACAAGTTAATCAACACCTAATTATCCTGAACTTAACTGTCAGTCACAATTAGGCTGCCTCGCTTTGCTTTTGAGACTTTGCAATAAATTACTAGTGCAAAATATTTCAACACGGTGTGCTGTATGAGTTTTTTGGCTAACTATTGGTGTTTTGATTGCCCCTTGGATAATAAAGTCATTTTTAATATACACTTCTGTGCGTCACGTAGTTAACATAACAGCTGCCATGAAGTAACCGTTTTCGGCACGCGCTTAATGCATAGCAGCATTTACAAAGCCTTCAACTTTCTTGTTTGCTCAGATGAGGATTTGTGGGGGTAAGTCAGGTCAAGTGTCTTTTCACATTACTAGTAATTGTTAGTAAAAACATTCATAACTTAAGCCCAAACAGTCAGGGCTCAGGCCATTTACATAACATTAAATCAGTCACTATTTTTCCCAATACTGTGGTTAAATTGCCATTAACACCTAAGAACTTCTCAAAAGTAGCTTTTAGACATTTTTATATTAATAAAGGAAATGTGAAATTACACAAGACCTGAATCTTACCATGACGAGATGCCCAACAGTGTTATTTTTAACCACACAAAGCAGCCATTTCTTTCTGGACAAATATCCCATGATAAAAACCAATAAGATGAGATAATGCGGCGTGAAGAACAATAAAAAGACAGTTCACAGCATGCCGTCACATGGTTTTAATGGCGCTTTGACGTGATTCACATGTGCGTCCGAAAACAGTCAGCTGCTGTTAATTAAACAGAGTCATTATTAACAAAAAGAACCACTGTGCTAAGTTTCAGCTCCTAGCCAAATGTCCTATCACTGAATCCAGTTTCAGCACATATGCAACTGCAATTCCACTATAAAGTATGTGTACACGTTTTACATTACGTTTTCGATAAAGATGCCTTTGTAAAGCACTTTTAAATGTATAAAAAAGAGTGAAGGTATCAATTGGTTTACAATAATCCTTCCTGTCCTTATAAGACATTTATCAGTAGCAAACGGTCACAACAATGCCATGAGACATGAAGACTGAGGTTTCCAGCTCTTTTGTATAAATGCACAAGAGGTTATGGTTGTTTTCTGCAGGTGTTTAGAGGAAGCACAGAGCAGAGGATATTGCTGGGACTGTAGTTTCTGCAGTGTGAATGTTACTTTTTGGAGATAAAGCAAGAACTGACATGGTTCCCTTGGCTGGGAGGCAAACTGCTAACTGCTAACCTAAGTCTGATTGGGTACTGCCATGTGGCTTCCCGTAACAAAGTCAAACACGTAATGCACTTACACAGTGAGTTTGCTATTATGTGGATTCTAAAAGGTATGTAGTGCAAGACTTTGATCTTACTGACATTATAATCGGAGACTTACAGGAACAAAAGCAATTGATAAAGCAAGGTGTGTGTAGTCTTTCACTATATAGAACACATCTAACCTGTTTTATTATCCCTTATTGGATAAGAAAAATTAAAAATGGTTTTTACGCTGGGTACCCTTCCTGATGCAACCCTCCCATTTTATGTAGGCTTGTGAATGGCACATACATACACGCACTCACGCACACGCATGCACACACACACACACACAGGGGCATTATAGGGGCATGACTACCTTGACAGACTTCACTTGTGGCACATTGGGGTAGACACTACATCTTCTGAACCATTACTCTTATTACACCAGCTACTAGATGAATGGACTATTCACCTATTTCATCATCTCATCCAGGTAATTCTCAAGCACGCATATTACAAAGGTCATAGGTTGTAACAAGCACGCTCTTAGCAAGCACAAGGTTCCCAATGCCGCACTGCTGACGGACTCAAACAGCTCCTAAAAGCAACTGAAATTCACCCAGAAGGCACTATGAAGCTCACAGTTACATGTATCTTGGGCATAGAACTTATTTCTTGATTAACGTGTACGGTACTTTGAATTACTGAACACTGCTTGAATAATTATGGACTCACACCTTAAACTGGCCAGTAGCATAGAGGACAAGAGAGGGCAGCCGTATATACAGGTCATTGTTCCTGCTTGGCTTTGAACCATCCATCCATCCATTCAACTGCGAAATCTTTGCAGTGTTGCAGGGTGCAAGCAGGGTACATGCTGGACAGCGTCAAACCATTCCAGTGTGCACACATGCACGCAGGCCCGCACACACATACACACAAAGAAAATTTGCATTCACTAATCCACCTGACATGCATAATTCGCCTTAATAGAGCTGTTTTTAAACAAGCACAAATGAAATTGCATTGAAAAGCTCTCGTTCACCAGACAACTTGTCATTCTTGCTGTTGTTGTGCTATATGTTGACAGTGGGGTACCACAAAAATCAAAACATTTTGCTAGGCAACAACCGGTATGTACCAACTTTTTATTTCTCATTAATGTACTATTAGTACATACAACAAATAGATAGGTGCTGACTGGTAAATTTGTGCAACCAAAAACATGATGAGAGAGGAACATTTCCACTTAGCTGGAATTAACTCTAAGTGTGAGTTAAATAATTTACATAGCAAGTATTGTCGTAGTTCATGACCTGCTGTCACCCACGAGGTGCTGTGGTGGGACCACATCACAGAGTCCTGACACAGGTAAATGCAAGTCTCCACCCACTCCAGCCATGGAAGGAGTATGTCTGATCATCCTGCTACGTAACTAAAATGTCTTATTCCACTGGTATTAACATAACCCGTATAATACGCTATTTAAGAAGAAACTGATCATACATCAATTTAACTACTACTGTAATGATTTTTCATTTATTTATTTTTATACTTTATTAATCCCAGAAGGACATTGCTTCTCTGCATTTAACCAATCACCCTGGGGGAGGAGCAGTGAGCGCTGAGTGTCTTGCTCAAGGACACACGTGGCTAGGATTTGAACCAGGGACGGGGTGACTTCCACGTCCTAGCCAAGTGCTCTACCCATTGAGCCACCAAGCCTTCATTAGGGTGGCTGTATGGGGTCTTGTCTTCGGTATCCAATTATGATGCACCTTGATATTACTCAGGTATAAAAAAGCGGAAGTGGAGTTCACGTGTGTGCTCAGCCGAGCTTCAATTATACTGCGTTGCTCTATATGCGAGGGATCATCGTGCACAATTACTTTTAGTGATATCACTGCGTGTTATACTTTAGGTCTAGCAAAAAGGAAACGCCTTTTAATCGCGGAGATTACTTTGTTTATTAGGTGTACAATACGGACCTACTTAGTCCTCTCTACCGCTGCCACAAATGTTTGTTTACTACTTGCTTTCATTGGCGTTTGCTATCCTTAATGATAATTATGGTAAATTTTAGCTGTGCATAAATGATATTACATTTTCCAGTCCAACAAACTTAATGCACTTTAAAATGTTCGGTTACCGCGACATTAAAATAAACCGATTTTACTGGTTATTTTTTATCGTATTGCTTTGGACCAGTAAGACCGAACCAGCCTATACCCTTCATAAATTTCAACAACTATTAAAAACTTACTATTCATAAATATAAACGCAGATATGCTTAAACCTCAAAAAATGCAGTAAACGATGACTGGTTACGTTTCAGTAGTGATGGTGCGGCCACATTCTGTAAAGTAATAACCAAAAGCATTTTCAAAGGTGTTCGTTAATGATGGATTTAATTTTACCACGATTTAACTTTATAGCCTTAACCTCGTTAATTTGCATTCTTTACATTTTAGTATCTGGTATTTTGTTCCATTTTGGCATTAAACTATACAATTTATTTTATGCGTATTTATTTTTTTAGCAACGTATTTGGAAAGACAAACTTTGCAAAAGCAGTGTCACGTATTATGTTGAAAATGCACGATACAGTCTAGCTGGAAATGTGTATGAAGACATTTACATGCATAAAACAAAGCGGTCATCTCAGAGCTGCCACCGGTGTTGCGCCTACAGGTGCGGATTTCAGACTTGCGCCCATCGCGCCGACGCGGAGAGACCCCAAGACATACAGACCCCAAGACTTACCGTCTGCGTGAACGCAAGAGACCAGTTGACAAATTACGTATCCCAATAACTGAAAGAAAGTGATATTTCTGTAGCAATCCCGTGCCATCTTGCTTTTCGATCTCCCGTATATTATTTATTTTAGGTAATGTCCAAAACTCCTCTCCTTCAGTGGTTCTTAAACCAGTGAAAGTCGGGTACGTCCTTCTCGGCAGAAACGGAGTAAATGTTGGAACAGAAAGGGCAGACTGGTTATTTGGTGACCAGCAGATTTTTTTTTCCCCCGTTTTCAAAAAAGGAAAGGGGACAATTCAGTCGGAATTCACCGATGAGAGGCTTTATCTGTCCAAATAGTGCATTGGCGTGCAAATGAAGGGAGACTGCGAAAAATCACACCAGTCTGTCAGTAAATACGTAATGGCTCATATTTGAACCAGAGGTGAGAACTGGTTGAGAACGGCAGGCGTTGTGCAGAGGTGAGATCAACGGTAAAACTTAGTCCTCACCCAGACTTGCTTACACCAGAGAAAAAAAAGAGAGAATTACTGTGATTTGATAAAGTGCGCAAATTTCACAAGGGCGAATTTATTTGCGGCAGATTCTGTGGAATTCATTTAGGAATATTAATGACTGTGTATTTTGCCAGGAAGTCGCTGTATTTTTACAGTAGCTTCAGGTCACAAGGGTGAGCTTGTTCTCATTTGGGCTCTTGTGGAAGGCAGTTATTTCTTCAGACCGTGAAATTGCAAAATGACGTTACTGGATAAACAGTGGATTTTACAGAAAGTTTGCACGTGACTTTTTACAGTCATTAGTCTTCATTCCGCGCTCCCTTTAAAACGAACTAATAAACCCCAGCTGCACTATTATCTTCATTGTTGTTGGTGTTGGGTGGTTCTCAGTTTTTCCTACGCAGATTTATAATGGCTAAATTGACTTCTTGGTGCAGATCCCTCTTAATGAGTACAGTAGAGATATATTCTTCTCTTCCAGTGTCCACTGCTTGTCTGTTAAGGGGTGATCTCCCGGTCATGATCCCAGTATTGCGCGTTGGTATTTCAGCCTTGTTTGTTAGTTCCTGATCACTCCTCATTTATGCTAATGAGTCACGATGATATTGTGCCATGTCAATGACTCATACTGAGGACACAGACATAATTTTTATACACATGTCTCAGTCGTATGACTCACCACAAAACATTTAACTCCATTCAATTAATGAGCACTAATAGAAAAAAAGTTTAGGACCTGAACAGAGTTTGTCAGACTGAGCTGATTCACATTCATTTCAATGGTGAAAAGGCAACAACCTGCCTTAAATGTAAAGCAAAAATCTGTAGGTTATTGGTCTGTCATTAATTTTTTTTTTCTGCACAGGGAATTTAATACCCATTGGACTGACATAGGAGAACATTCAGCACAGCTAACCATCTGAGAAGCTAAAAGGCTAACAGGGCTTTCACTGACTGTGGAAGAAGGGGGGGTTGTGAGATGGATAAAGTGAACCAAGAGCAGAAGAGATGTGGGGGTGGCAGTTAAACTCAGTCATGGAGCCTGGATCAGGCTTGCATTCTGGGCTGGGCAGATCCCTTCTCCCTACACTCTAAATGTGTAGCAGTTCTACGCCACACATAACTGAACAGCTGCTAGCATTTATGTTTTATTAAATGTTTAACAATGACCACAACAACCTGTCAAGTAAACAGCTGTGGAGTATAGAAACGTAATACAGAGGCTTGGAGTGTCTATATGCAGTTTCCACTCCTCTCTCACATACACACACACATTCAGTGATTATGACCAGCACATTTATCAAGGACTGTTAGCTATCATGCTAGGCCAGTGGGTCCATAGCACACGGATGCTTTGCTGTTTACCTCACTTTCCCTTGCAAATGCATTCAGCAGCCTAACATTTTATGGGCTACAATTAATCTTCTCTAGTCATCTTTGGCATATGAATACTGTGATAGCAAACAAAGGATTTACTCTATATAAATGTCAATACCATGACAAAAAAACAGACAATGAAATGTTCACTAGTACTTACACTGGAAAGCACTATGAATGACTTGGAGCAAATACCTATTTCACATGTGCTGCATTATGAGTGTGCCAGGTCGCCAGTTGCCTAAGAAAAAACAGCTTGCAAATTGGTTGAGGCAACAGGCTGATGGAATGATCTATTCTCAGGCCTCCAGGGTGATCGCATATATCACAGCTTTCCTCTTCTCCACTTCTTCATCTTACTCATCTGGGAAGACTCCTGGTGATGGTAATGATGAGGAACAGTGAGGTACTGGAAAGCTATAGGAGTGGGGCGTATGTGATTCACACCCCCAGAATCCCAGCGCTAACAGCGAGAGTCAGGTTTTCCCAGGGGGGGCTCATGGGAGCGTTGCGGCGGCCGAACAGCAGCGTGCGTAATTTGTCGGGGCTGTATCATTTCTGGCGGCACGTTGCTCAAAGCCTATCGGAATATACAGGTGAAAGGAGTGTCATTATCCAGCTTTCTCCTGTGTATCCTCTACCTTTCCACTGTGGGATATGTCACCTCCAATGGAAGGCACGCACACGCCTCTTAATGGCTATATGTGTCCTGTTCTTGAGGTTCGCTTTGGAATGTCAGAAAGGAAAATGTTACCCACAGCCATGCTGAGGTTTCTATATTAGTAAATGTTTATCTGTAAAAATGGGTGCAATAATAATATTAAGTGTTTACACATCAACTTTGGTGACAAACAGACAAACTGTAAAAATAAATGCATAATGCAAGTATATTCAGCAGTGTCCACACTGGGCTGAGAAAGGACGAGTGGAGCAGCTGTGAATGTTCCTGGCCGCTGGGCTGGGCTCTCAAAGCGCACACTTCTGTTCTGGACAGGACTCAGTGCTCCAAGTCTCAGCTGATCTGTCTCGAGTCTGGCTCACTTCGCAGACGTCGCTACAGTTTCCAGACGCTGACCTCGGCCTCTTTGTCCTTCTATGGATCTAAAGCCATGGTCCAAGACCCAGACAGAACATGTAACCTAAGAGCATGCCAGAAAGTAAAAAAAAATAAAAAACCAAGAAAAGACGTGATTGGTGCTGTTTAGGTTTGGTTGTTTTCAGTGGGTGGAAATCACAGATTTTTTGATTAGGGTGGTTACTCTGATCACACATAAACACTTTCAAGATAATTTTCTTTGGTTCTCCTGGAACTGAAAACATCGTCCAGTAGCTAGTTTTTGTCAGGATTTGCTCGTTAAAGACATACTTTAACTAGTGCAATTTACTTATAGCAGAAACCCCTCTTAAAGGCCATCCTCAGTTCAAGTGTTTGGGATGTGAGGGTGACAGGGGTGCATTGCTAAATTAATATTGTTCTTTTGTGATTGTGAACGCCAGCGTCGCTGACAAGTTTCCTGTAAAGCACCAAAAGTCAATGACAACTTTATTGTCATGCTTATTATAAAGCAAATGTGAGAGACCACAGTAGTTTTGCCACAATATTTACTATATGATCCAGTACAGACAATGAAAAAATATGTAGTGTACATAGCACAAATTGAGGGCACTACTGTCTGCTGTGACTGCATATGGCAACATGTTCACATAAGTGGAACTTAAACTGAATATCTGACATAACAAGGAAGAGAATGGAAATCCAGCAAGACCAGCTTAAGGTAGGTGTTAATGCAACTATCCACTGCTTCCATGTTTGTGGACACTCCATAGCAAGAGAACACATCCCAGTACTCTCATGTCCCTGGTCCTGTCCACTCTACTTTTGTACATTTTTATGTCTCCCTGTCCTGCCTATGTTCATGTGTCTATGCGTTCCTTGTTTGGTTTCACTCTTCATTGTATTAGTGTCTGCACCTGGATTTGGTTCTATCCATCCAATTATCCATTCATCCATCCACTCTCTATACCGCTTATCCAATGCAGAGTCACAGGAAGCCTGGAGCCCATCCCAGGAGGCACATGCCACACCCTGGGCAGGCGTCAACCCACTACAGGGTACACACAAGCACACACTATGTGCAATTTGAAGACACCAATCGACCTAACCTGCATGTCTTTGGACTGTGGGAGGAAACCCACCATTTGGTTCCCTGGCTCCATATTTATATCTTTCTGTGTCATTTCTTTCCTGCTGGTTGTTAGGTGGTGTAAATGCTGATGTTTATTTAAGTGTCTCCTTTGTAACTTTTGGATGACTCAGTAACTTTTGTGTTTTCTGTGTTGCTACTTTAGTGAATGTGCTGTGCGGAGTGAGCTCTGCAATTTCGTTGTTTTTTAACAATGCCAGTAAAGCTCTACTATACTCTCTACTCTAGTTTAGATCCCATGTTTACCCACCTTATTATAGAATAGGCAGAAATTCCTCCACTCATTCAACACAGACTCACAGTTTGGAATGATTCAGCCACTAATGATGGAAGAATTACGTTTCAAAACGCATGATGAGTGTAATTATTCAGTGCCCCAAAACTCCATCTTTTTTAAGACACCTACCATTAGTTGCCAGTACCACTAGATTCGGTTCAAGACACTGATTAACGGTACGCAGCAATCGAATAAACAGGGTTCTTAGGGTTTCTCCACTGAACTATCAATCAAACATCTAACCACAGCTACTTCACAAAGCCCGTTTCAGGGAAGCTGGGCACAGGAATGATGTGACAAACATACCATTGGTATTACTAAAACTTCTGTTCTTGAGGTTCGCTTTGGAATGTTGACAACGAGCCATGTAATGTTTACATTGTACTGACAGAACTGATTTTTCCACAGATTTTTCAGACGGACTAGCTGGTAAGTCCAGAATGCTTCTATATGTTCGTGGTGGCAAAATTGTGTGAAAACGATCTTTTTGCAACATGGATCTTGCATTTATTTTTAAACGACATGTTATATGAGACCTATGACCAAAACGAGAACGTTGATGCAGTCGGACTGTGGTCAAAGTAAATACATTTCTTGTGAGTTGCACACCAAAATGATTTTCACATTCACTAACGTCCTAAAGCCTTTTAATGCAAACAGGAAAACTTCACAGTTGGCGTTACAGCGACCCCTGGCGTCACACTGCAAATAACCACTACAGTACAGTATCTTGAATGTCTTCGAGCGTATGTTCAGACTTTAGGTTTCATTGTGTGCTTTTATTAATTTAAAGTAAAATTTAACTGCTACCCCTGTTGGGTGTGCCTATCTGTGCTCCAGAATACTGCGAGCATTAAATGTCATTGCTATAAATGCTTTTAAACTGTCTCAAGTTGATCAACGAAGCTGAATATGACTAGCTGTCATTTGTCGCTGTTAATAAAATCCTGAAAGACTGTGTTGGGTTAGAATAATTACTTTTTTGTTTAAATGTAAGTAATACAGATGACAGATTCTATAGTCATATACTGTACCTCAAAGTCAGACAGCGGAACGCACTGATAAAACGAGCACCCTGGTGTCGTTTGAGATGAACGTCTATTGCTAGACTCACAATCAAAATAAAACGCACACGGTTGGTTTTCCCGCATAAATTACGTCATGGCACCTCCCTCCCTTTTCCACCGCTAGATCAAGCAGTAATAAAAATAAACTTTAACGTTACAATAGTTTCGTTTCCTTAACGGCAAACGTGCATCTCACTTCTATTGGGCTTTCAATTAGGCTGTCATGCTTACTGAACCATGATATATTTTCGTGTTGCACATCAGGAAGAGAAAAGGGAAGGCTGAGCTGAGGTCCAATCACTTTCACTTGTGGTCAAATTATAGAGTGAGCGGAAGTGACGTCAGAGTCGTCTCCTCCATGTTATTATTGTTATTTTGACTGTGTTATGGCATAGGCGAGGGAGTCGTCGGGCTATCTAATAATACTTTTGTCTGTGTAGGATTATTAACTGCAGTAAAGTCACCAACTACAGACAAGTTGGCCCTACTGCTGAAGTGGTCGCCCTAGTGTCATCTCTGCATGGTTTGTTATATATATTTTTTGTTATATCACAGTCAATAACAATACGACGTCGCCACGGTCAGCGCTAGTTCTAGACTAGTGCTATCCGTGCGCACAGATCTCTTTGCCGCTGACATGAATGGCATCACCAGAGGCAGATTTGAGGTAAGTCTTTGTGGTTTATGTACTACAGCTAGTCAGATCAAGGCACTGACATTACGGACGACTGACGATTTGGGGGGGTGCGTGTGCGTGTGCGTGTACGTGTACTTGTACGTGTGTGTGTGCGCGCGCTTGTGTGTGTGCTTGTGTGTGTATGCGTGAGTGTGTGTGTGCGTGCGTGTGTATGTGTGCATGTGTGTGTATGTGTGTATGTGTAAAGATGTGTGCGCGCGCGCGCGTGCGTGCGTGCACGCGCTCTTGAATTTGACCGTAATGTTTGTCTGCTTTTATTGAATATTCGATGACATCTAGCCGACGACAGTCACTGCCCTCGGCGCTTCAGTGGTTGGCATTTGCGCTGGAATCGAAGTGGCTTTTGACGCGATGCCATTAACGAATGAACACGATCAGAATCAAAACATGCCAGGGTCGTGAGCATGCATTAGTCTGTACTGTGACAGTTTAGGGTGTGGGTGTTTTTCATCCAACCTATTTCTTGTGGGAAAGAGGTCCATTCACAAAGGTGTTGGCACCGTCACGTGTTAACGTTATCCTCGTCTTTTTGTGAAAGGGTGTGCAGTGTTGCCTCATTGAGGCAGTCTTTTACCCATACAATGCATGTCGTGTTTGGAGCTGTGCAGTTGAGAGTCAGTGTAAAGGGGTAGTTATGTTATCGTGCACTGCAGTTCTTTTTTTTCCCAGTATGTTGCAGTCACAGTCGTGGAAATCTGTACCAGGGTCTTGCAGGTGAAATGTCTTAAATGTGGTGCCAATATTTATCCTCTGGAATGTTTACTAAGGACTGGATTTTTGTTCCCTGTGCAGACTGGGGGAAGAGGTGCCTTTGGCAAGGAAATGATGATAGCACAAACACTGCTATCTTTCTCTGTGCTGCTCCTGTAGGTGTTTATTGCCCTCTCAAAGTCAGGCACTTTGAACAGCGCTAACGTGAAATTGAAGTGTTTTTGTCTGTCAGAGAGAAATGGGGAGACCAGCATTTTTGTGACAGAGCCGAGTCTGTCTATTGGGGTGACAGTGGTGTGTGTTGTATAATTGCAGCGTGAAAGCTGGTGATTCAGATCCCTGCAGAAGTCCCACCGTAGTCTTTTGTAGAAAAGCACTTAACCCAAGTCACCCAGTGGAATGTCCAAATTCACATGCAAAATGATGTGGTGCGGTGTATGAAACTGTCCACGGAGCACTTTGTTGTAAATTACCATGGCCAGTGCCTTATTTGGACACTGACTTCCCAGTATTCTTTGCTCGTTTGTTCAGCTGATGGAAAGTCCATAAAGCAGTGTGCATACATTTTTCTGTTACCACAATTTTCATTCAGTGCCTCAGAAGCATATTACTACATACTTCAGGTATTTCAGCCATTTCTTATATGTCTGAACACAGAACAGACTAACCGCTTAAGGTGTCAGAATGCATGCCTGTCTTGAACCATAGGTAGATTATACCCTGCTGTCATTGTGAGTTTTGTGTAATGTTATTCTAACAAATCACAGTAAACCACTGTGTTTAATTAAGCTTTGAAAAATGGCTGAACACCACTGTGAGTTAGTGTTAGTGTTTCAGGCTTCTGTGTGTCTTTGCTGAATTAAAGCATGGAGGGCGGGGCAACGATATATGGGGAGACTTAGTGAAATGGAAAGCAATTATGTGGGGCCTTGAACCGTGAAACGTCGGGAAACCCGTGGCCTAATTTACATTGAACACAACAGGATCGGCGGTATCGGTTTTCCATGTTTTATTTGCTATGATTTAAAACCCAGCCCCCCCCCCCCCTTATTTTAACCCTTTAACTGCATTATTGGCTTTATATATAGTAGCCTTTGAATGATGTCGAGTTGTGGTTTTGAGCATGAGAGCTGTATCTTCGCAAAAGCTACTCATCTGTATGGATGCATGTATTCAGCAGTTCATTGCGTGCACATGGCTTAGTCGTTGCTTATAGTAAATTCTTAAGGCTAAAAACACACACACACGTGCTTTCTTTTAGTTTTTTCTTGCATAGCAATCTTCACAACAGAGTCCTTTTTAATGGTGGTACAATAACAGTGGCATTTATGGTAATAAATGGTAAAATAAAGAGGTGACCAGGAAAACTAAACTGTGGCTGTGCGAGGTAAACGGGGCCTGTTTGCTGAGCTGTGCATTGGTGTTCTGTGTTTGACTTCCTGCCCCCGTCATTGTCGGCTCTCGCCTCCCTCCGTCTTTTTAGGGAGAGCCGGGGCAGGACACACAGCTTCGGGGTGTCCGTCAGGGCTGCTTTGGGCTCCGGGGCAAAACGGCGCAGATCTGGTCTGTGCTGGTGTAGGGGAGCGCCGCCCCTGAGGTCAGGAAGTGTATTGACAGGGTAGGGGAATAGGGTGCAGAGAGGGCAGCTGTATTCTAGATCACCGGCAGGACTTTCCGGAGGAGGAGAAGAGATCCTCTGCCTTGCCTCTACGTTGCCCTGCGATTGTCCATGCGCGCATCTCAACAGCCCTCCTTGTTCTTGCGCTACTTAATTGTGCCATAATGCTTTTAAAATATTAGACACAGAGCAACAAAGTGCCTTAATGTGTATACTAGTCTATTTTTATAGTGCTGATGTAATTAGAAACCCACCCAATATAATCCCCTATTTATAGGAAAATTGGACTACAGTTACATATACAGCACTCAGGTAAGCAGATTGTCTGCCTTTAATCGAATGCAACTTTGTTGTGGTGTAGCCTGTGCTGCACACAGATTAGCTGCTGGTGGACTCTTCTGTTAAGCTTTTGTACAGCGTGTGGCTAACAGAAGCAGGTGCAGTCAGGAACGTGCAGAGGTTCCCTTAACCGCGATGCGTTTGCGTCTTCTGTTAGCCGCATGCTAGTCACACGCAGGGTGTTGTCCCTTGGTGCTCGTGACATTTATTTATTCGTTTCTTCCAGCTATTTTTATTGCTGTACATAATGAGCTTTGGCTAATGATGCCAAGTAAATTCAGGCTGGATTTTCTTGGTTAAACCTCTGTGGTGTCTGAGCCGCAGTTCCGTGGTTATGAGGCCGTTTCTCGGGGCCGCTCCGGAAATTTGGTGCAGCGCTGCGCTTGGTGTTGGTTAGAGTCTGCGGGAGAGCAGCGATACTGCATCCATGGTTCTGTTATTGCCATTGCTTGGAGTGAAACCCCTAGCCTGTCATCCAGTATGTCACGAGCCGCAATAGAGCCAGTTGGGTTTTGGAGGTGAGGGGTCCTATGTTAATGTAAGCCATGGCTTCCACCTGTGGTGTTGTTATGATCTATCCCTTTGTGTCCCGCTGTCAGCCTCATTCCGGTTGTCTGACAGCTCTGCCTGGAGGCCAATGAGAGGTCTGTGTGCCCTGGGCTGAGTAGTATGTATAGGAAGCAGTGTGCTGGACCACATGAACATCAGCATCAGGATCTGATAATTTCCAGTGTGAAGCTGGTAGTACTGGAGTCTGCTCTCTCATTGCCAGACTTGCATCCCAATGGACAGGTGGGAGTGTTTCAGTTCGCCTTCCCACCTCAGAACGTCCGCTTGACTCGATGTCCTTGCCAGTTTCGTTGCGGATGGCGTGCTGTGTTTTTCAGTAAGGGAAACACAACACGGGATGAACCATATGTAGAACACCACTCCCTAGCAGCATCTCAGTGCACTGTGGTGGGTTTAATGTGGTTCACGTGTGTTTCATGTGTGTTTTGTGCGTTTAGAGCCCACTTTAATGTTAAGCACTAGGTGGCTTCCTGTGCTTTTCGCTTGTACCTGTTGATCTCGTGGTGTGTCATTATCAATATGTGGGTAATGATGGCGGCACCAGTAGGCATAGTAGATGAAAATTCAGGTCCTTGCCACAAAGTACAGTGCACATTTTGTGGTGCGCCCCATGTAGGCTGGTGGATATGCTGGGTCTGCTGCTCCCTGTTAACCCTCCTCTTCCCCAAAGTCTTTTGTGATTTTGGAGCTGGTGCCTTTAATAAGCCCTAACGCACATGCTTATTTGAACACTGATGAAGAGCTAGTTTACACTTGATCTCCAGTCTTTAACCTTGTGGATATGTGGCTTTAATACAATGTGTGAAGGAGACTAAATGACCAAATAAATATGAGCGTTACTTCAGATGAGAAAGAAGCAGTGTTGGGTCAGTGTCATTTTAACAGACACACAACTGCCAGAAAGCTGCGTTGCAGAAAACCGAACCACCATGTTGCACTGCTTTGACTGTAACGCGAAACGACCGGAACCTTCTGTAGGTAAATGAATCTGAAACGCTGACGTTGATGTGACACCCCTATGTCATTCCTTTTGTTTTTCTTCTCTGCACTCGGTGTTTCAACCTCGCTCAGACTTGGGTGCAGATGACGCAGTGTGTGGGAAGTCATAACGTTTGTAACGAGTGGGTCTCCTGAAGCGAGCCATTATCGTTACCGTTGGTTTGTAAGCCTGCTTCAACACCTGCGGGACTGCTGGCATTTGCTTCAAAACTCCTCTCAGCAAAACCTGAGAGATTGTGATAAGGGCCGTGGCACAGGAAGCCTCACTGGGAAAGCGCCATGCTGTCAGCGGCGTTCAGAGTGCAGAGGGAGCAGAGAAGACCATACGGGGCGTGGCGAGTGTTTTACAGAATGTGCACAGCTGGTCACTCTATGGTTGTGATGTTGAACATGCCATGTGCTGTGCTCCACAACAGAACTGGTACAGCAGGCGTGGAGCGGAATGGAACACACCGCTATGGGTACCATTGTACACACATCATGTACTCTTTTTCACGATGATAAGATAATGGAATGGGAAATCGAAAAGCAATTCTAAAGAACAGTCAGTACCTGCCAGTACTATGGGGGAGAGAACCTGAGTAACTTAGCTGAAATCAGTTTCAGCTTTAGGAAAGAGCCACTGTTTTTTTTTTTTTTTAAATGAGAGTCCACCCAGACAGGAGTACATGGTGCTAATGGATGAATTGTACTCTGCACCTAGGGATGCTGGGAAGTGCAGAGAGAGCCACTTGGAAGGATTTTCTGTAAGACTTCTGGCTCTTATGAGGGTCAGAGATGTTCCTGTCGGTTGAACTCCTACATGCTGCCAGAACTCATGCAGACATGCTCTGGGAGTTGGCCTCACCTTTTGAACCCCACCATGAGTTTGTCACGTTGTGACGCGGTGAGGCATTTATTCATTTGTGTGCTAATGCTCCTCAAACTTGTTCTGTATGTTACCTTCGTATGTATAGCGTGTTTAAAGGCAGCTGCATTACTAGGTATTTTTCAACACTTGCACAAGCTGTAATTGTAACAAATTTAGGAAGTACCCCCTCCTCTTCCCATTACCTCTGTAGTCCTTTTCCATTCTAATAAACGGTGAAGCACGTAAGTGGCTAACCATGCAGAATGACATTATCAAAAGAAACTGCTCTTCATTGTGTCAGTTATGCAAATTAGATGCTACTGAAGTGTTCTTCAGATTCTTCTGGAATCTTTGAGGAGCTGTGGCTCGTCAAAGAGCTAAACGTAGCACCTGTTGCATGCAGTGTTTTACCCCCACGTGCGGCGTACGATCCGAGCCTCGTCTGGCGCTCTCATCTGTAATTGGACGCAGCTTTCAACATGTGAGTCGGGTAGGTATACAGCCTAAAAGTGTGCAGCGTCTTCGGCAGGTAGCGTCTGTGAAGACGACTGTTGAGTCTCATGGCGTTTGGCCTATGTTTGCGGCAAGGAGCTGTGAACATTTGCACGAATAACAAGAAAGCTGCAGAGGAGGGCGGCTCTGTTTACCTCTTAGTACGGTGCTGATGTGGTCTCTCATTGGATGGAAGCGGTAACAGCTCCTGTCAATCACATTATTAATGCACAAACGGACAGACAGGTGTTTCTGTTGTGGTGGTCTAGGTATTTCTGTACTGACACACTTTTGGAATAAATTTACCAAAAACAGTAACTGTATAAACTCATTTTGTGAGTAATTTATTAGTATTTATAGCATAAATTAGTGTGTGCTGTCACTTTTGTTGAAAACGAATGTTGAATTTATTTTTTGTATTAAAAGTGTTGTATTGTATTAAAAGTGTGTGTGTGTGTGTGTGTGTGTGTGTGTGTGTGTGTGTGTGTGTGTGTGTGACCCCATATGTGGGCCTGCGTTTTTTTTTTTTTTTTTTTTTTTTTTAAATTCCAAATGTAAGTGATGGACAAAGTGCAGTGATGGATGCGGCTCTATAACGAGTTTTCTGTTTGCCTGTATAATTAGCTATTAAATCGCCTTATCGTGGATTAACCAGATTACAGCACAGCGAATGAATTTGCCATGCTTTAGTGCTCTGTGTTTGAGCATGGAGGAACAGCCATGTAAGGAGGGAAGTAGATGCAGCGAGTCGTGATTCTATTACTTTCATTAGTTTTTTTGTACTGCATTTCATTCGAAAAACACATTGTTTTGTTTTATTGGGAAAACAAGTACAATGGTTGCCAAGTTAACGATTGTACCTCCACGCAAGTATTGACGTTTCTCACCAGCCAGTTACTGAATCCAGCATCGGACCCCACACACGTACCCCTCTGATGCCAGCACAGAACACAGCCTGGTCTTTAATCTAATCATTCACTCACAGTAATAATGAAGTAACCAAGAGGTTAAAGTGTTTTTGCAGATACTAACTGGCTGATCACTTCAGATGGTTTTAAAGAAGGAACTGGGAGTTAACAAGCAGCACATTTTTTCTAACTTGCACCAGATTTGAATCACTTAATTTTTGCTGCAGAGCCACAGCAGTTGGCTCTAAGGGAACTTCAAATGTTTTCGTTTTAGTTTAGTATTAAATGGCAAAGTGTCGTCAGTGCAAACATAGAAGAATGTGAACGCATCGAGTTGTCTGGCCAGACGAATCAAAGTGCTTCAGGTGTTTCACACGTGGGTCCTTTCACTGACATACAGGAAACTCATACATGTGGCTGTGAAAGCGTAGCTGCCCCCCCCTGTGGTTTGATCCTTAGTTCTTTGGCAGCTTCAGGCTAATGGGTAGAAGCCTAGTGGCACTCCAAACAAGTTTTAAAGACACTGACAAAAATCTTTAAGATGTATTTAAACTTTAATAAGCGTGTGTGTGCGCGTGCGTGCCCGTTCAATAAAGCATTTATTTAAAGCAACCAGTCTGCAACATGGTCATTCTAAGTATCTAAGAATTTGAGACAAAGACCAGAAGCTGAGTTTTTAGGATTGGCCTGTGTTAATACAGGAAAGAAGTACTGTGTTTGCTTGTAGGCTATTAAATGCTCAGTGAACAGCAAGCGAAGCAGGCCGGTATCACCTTGCCCTGGGAGGCCCACCTGAGTGCCGTTAACCATGTTTGTGTTTTCCAGGTTTTTTCAAACAACGATGAAGCGCCAATTAACAAAAAACTCCCCAAAGAACTGCTTCTTAGGTAAGTTTTAATATGCAAATTGAGGAGGGAAAGGGGCTGGGATTCCCGTTTTCTTTGTGGTCCTTGCGGATTAGATTCAATTTAATTTAATTCCGGATGGTTTTGTTTACTGTGTTGAATGAAACTTATTTTTGAATGGACTGACATGCCATATGTTCTGCTTTTTTATTGAATTTTGCTACAAATGTATACTCAATGTTGTGCTGCTTACCCAGTCCTGTGTGTCGCAGGATTTTCCTGTGCTGATTATCATGACATGAGTGCTCTAATGCTGTGCTTCCTCCATGCTGGTTCTTGAGGCGATACGTCCACACACCATTCTGCTTTTGCTGTGTTAGCTGTATATGAGTGTATCCTCCACATCAGGCTTCTAAGTGTACCTGTTCACTTTGTTGGTTGTTTTTCCAGCTCAGTATTGTCATGTGGCAGGAGACAGTCAGTCAGCAGAATGATCATTTTCTGTACTAGGTTGTTTGTTGTCCTTTTATTATCGATTCTGGATTCAAATTCCATTTTATGAAGAAGACCACTGAGGTTAGTTAGGTTCCATTAGTTGTGCAATATTAAGGTTTTGAAATGCAAACTTTTGTCTTTTTTACAAATCAAAATCTAAAAGGTGAGGAGTCTGCTGATTTGTGAATAGATTTTTTTTTTCCTATGTATTATAATGCATTACCGCATTTAGTAATTTTTGTCAAAAATGTTTTTGGAGTTCTGTGTGAAAGTAGACTTTGCATTTCTTCTCTGGTTTACTGTATTGTTCTTGTGCAAATAAAGGAAATAAATGCAGTATTTTGACACCAAAGCGTTTGTAATGTCAATATTTTTGTGGAAGATTTAAGTGCGTTTGCTGTGAAAACAGCAGTGGTTTTTGGCCACAGCTGTGCCTGTTGAGATGTGGGTCGTTCTCTCGGGTTGGTTCCTCCATATGAGCTATACTGTACATTACAGACTGTCTCGCCTCTTTACTGTTATTAATGGGTCCACCAGAAAGGCTCCCCATGTTTCATGAATTTAGTTGAGTTTAGATTCAGACCAACCAACTTGTGGTTCTGTGGAATGTAAATGCAACCTTCCTTTGTGATGTTTAGACAAAGGGCTGCTTCTTCACAACTGTGTCAACATTTCAGCATCATGGAATAGATGGGCTGAGACTTTCCACCAGTGGATAAAATTAACTGGGTCTATTTCTGTGTTCTCACCTTCACGCTGCTTTGGAATTAAAAAAAAAAAAATGCCAGTAACAGACCATCATTGTTGACCACCTTACCTCATTTTCCTCATAGCAGTTGCTTATGAGTTTAAATTTCAGGTTGACATTAAAACCAAACAAATTGACTGGCAACGTCTTGCCATTCAGAGGTGCTTCTACATGGCTGCCATTTAATCTGTGTCCATATGGCAGCAGAGGCTAATTTTGGGATGCATTCAAATATGTGCTTAAGCACACGAGACATTAGTTACGATTCCGCTAAATAGATTGATGGTGTAAAAAAAAAAACATTTGAGGTGTAAAACCATGCTCGTTTTGTGTAAATTACATGCTTGTCGGTAATTACTAATACAACTGTATAGATTTAATGTTCGGTAACTAACATTTTTTCCTAATATAGTCTTCAGCTCAGCCGAGTGGTTATTTGAGTGGTTTACTTTTTGGTTTTCATTGTACAGATCTCTTTCAGTCCATTACTCAGAAACTCTCCCACGCATCAGAGCATGTCTAGATGCCTCTCACACAATTGGCTTTTCCTGGGGGGGACTGAAGGTTCACCATGTCTTGGTACATGCACAGCTACGGTAGGGGGTTTAAGCAGCGATAAGCAGATGATTGTATATGGTGTTAAGAGTCCAAGCCAAGCTCAGCAGACAAGTATAAGAGTGCTGGGATGGTCATTTTCAAACTGGGGAATGGGGTTGGGGAATGGCAGACACCAGTGAAAGACCAACAGAGGACGGTCGAGACCAGTGTACTGGTCTACGAGCAATGATGCATAGGACAGGCCAGTCTCAGAACACTGTAACACAGGAGAGTCTAAGTGTAGCAGTGTTCAGGAGAGACCACTATAAGAGTTTGGCCATTCGCTGTGTTGAGAATGGATGGGCCAACCGTGCTCTCTGGCTTTCTGGAGTGTCCTGGAAGGGGAGGAATTTCACACCCTGTATTCTCTCGGTCATTGCACATGCAGGACACCAGACAGCAAAAACACTCATCTGCTCACAGCTGTACCTCCCGGAGAGAAAACACATTTTTCTAGTGAGAAGGCCACCAACTTCATCTTAACTTTTTGTCAAGAAATATCAGTTTGCTCTCTATAGAACTGAATATAGCACCAGAGCAGTTGGACTTAATGGTTTTGTCAATAATCACAGCAATGCCCTGTCTTTGCTTTGAACTCACAGGCATTTAGTTTCCTGTTACATAACTGGTGTCCCGTAGAGCAGGGGCTGTGAGTTAAACAAGGTCACAGCTGGCCTCTGTGACACGCACGCACGGTGCGGCTGCATAGCCCTGATGGTGAGCAGCTGACCCTGTTTAAAGGCTGCATTCTCTGCTGCCTGTTGGGCAGTTCAATGGGAGAATTTCGAGTCTACTGAGGTACCTCCATTGTGTTAAAAACTTGCTGGTGCAGGTACTGAATGAACAAGAGGTGTGTGTGTGTGTGTGTGAGAGAGAGAGAGAACGAGAACGAGAACCTCACAGGTGACTGTATGGCTTTGTGAGCAGATGCTTACAGGTTCAGATCCCAGAACTGACACTTGTTCCCCCACATCTAACCAGTGTAAATCTTCAGCAGTTATATTATGGTATAGATTACTTCATTAAGAAAGTTGTTAATCTGCATGAGTGGAGGAAAGACCAAAAGGATAATGTATAAACTAAAACTCTCGCCAAAGCTGTTTTGCGTTTTGCAAGCTCGACTGTCTGAAGGTATGCCCGCTGATGGGGCAGATGCCAGCCAGCTGGCGTGAGTGGACCCTTCGGTCGGGCAGTGCCAGCGCTGCAGCAAAAACCCTAATGGATGAGAATATGCCCATAGGCGGGGGCTGCTTCTGTAGTACTAGGTGGGGGTGGGAGTGAGTGCGGGTGGGAGGGGAGGGCAGGGGACACAAGTCCTGCATGAAAATGGGAGGCGGAGGGAGCAGATGAAATGAGACCAAGCTGGGGAGAAGAAGACAAGCACAGGCTGACCCTTGGTGAGGATATTTCAGCCTTCTGGCCAGTTTACAGTGACCATTTACTCAGTGTGCTCACTTTGCAGTTGTTATATACAGCCCATTACTCTGCATGTCTTCTTTATGATTCATGTGGCTTGAGGGCATTTGCAGCTTGTGATTAATTAGAGGTTATTAGAATGGAAACATGTTTTACTTTTAAGGACACTGCACCTCTCTAAGCCATTGGTGTATTGATGTCACTAGTCTACTGGTGTAACAAAATATATGGCTGACTTTTTAATTAGTGGTAGACACATTTTTAATGAGGAAATGTTGTTTGCTGGTCCTTTGTTACTTTCAGTGAGAGGTGTGTCTGATCTCTCCGAGGTTTGTAAATGCAGTCTCTGAAATGTAGATGAATTAAGTTGCTTGGGGGATTTTTGGGGGATTTATTTGATGCGTTCGGCTGCCGGTACACTGGACTTAACTGATTGAATGTGTAACGGTGCATACTTTGCAAAAACAAAATAAAGGTACCGGCTCTGGAATCTGCTGTTATAATGACGTTTCACCCTGGTTTTTCCACAGAATTTTTTCCTACTTGGATGTGATCACCCTCTGCAGGTGTGCACAGGTATCAAAGGTAGGCACTAGCTACATTTACATTTTTAAAAATGCTGCATGGAATCATATTAATGTATTTCTAGGTGTCAGATACTCAAGGTACCAAAGTTATAATAAGAATGTTATAATCTTGGTGGTTTATACATTTTTCTCTCTCCATGTTTTCCTTCCACCTATCCATTAGCCAAACACTTGTCCTGCTCAGGGTCACAGGTGTCCTGCAGCCTAACCCTGGATACCGTGTGAATGCATGGCAGGTCCTATTCACGTTTATTTCTGTTTAAATCCTTCTGTCTTGTTTTGCGGTTTATAGGGGTGGAATATCCTAGCCCTCGATGGAAGCAACTGGCAGAAGATCGACCTGTTCAACTTCCAGACGGATATCGAGGTGGGTGACAGAGTTCAAAGCGATAATCAGAACAGTGAGGTCATATGAGGACGGCTTTTCCATGAACCGTTGGGTTTTAATCAGTGAATGTTGTTTTCGTGCAAGGAAATTGCCAGAGCTAAACAAGTAAAACAGTTGCTGAAAGAATGTTTTGTGGATATGTGTGCTTCAGTTAATAAACTTAACTATCTGATGCTGGTAGAGATACAGGTCTGGGCTGAAGGTTCTCACTGGGTCCTGCGTACGTTCTTCGGAGTGCGGTCTTCACGGGTTTCTGATCAACAAACCATAGCAGTCGCCACAGCTGTGAATTCTGATGTTCTCGCAGAGACCTTCTGTCTAGACACATAGTCCTTTTTTTTGTCCATGCTTTGGGTCACTTCTTTGTGTGGGATACTGTGGTTTCCCTCATGCCTCACGCTCTCTTGCCTTTTGCTCCCCTCCCCCCAGGGCCGCGTGGTGGAGAACATCTCGAAGCGCTGCGGGGGCTTCCTCCGTAAGCTCAGCCTCAGAGGCTGCCTCAGCGTGGGAGATGCCTCCATGAAGTGAGTCCCTACTCACCCTCTACCCCCCCCCCACATCTGTCCTGTGCGCCCTGATCCGACACCCCTTTTGTACCTTTATTACCGTTACCATCCCTGTCTGTGGTTTCTTCATCTCCTCTTTAATGTTGTTTTAGTATAAAATAATTATGGGACTGTGCCTCTTGGTTTACAGCTGTGTGTTAAGATAATGGCCTTTTATTTATTTTTTTTGTCATTTCAACAGGACTTTTGCACAGAACTGCAGAAATATCGAGCACCTTAACCTGAACGGTTGCACAAAAATTACTGACAGGTATGGAATGTCTGATGAGCATTTCCATAGGGTTGCCATGGAAGCAAGTTGCTCAAAATGTACCTAATTTTTGAGGCGGTATGTTTGCTACTTGTTACAAAGCTTTGGCATTACAGTTTGATGATGACCCTAAAGTAAATCTAGTACTGATATAAAATAGACATTGCAGTTTCTTGTGGTGGAAATACCTCAAGGTATCATGGAAACATCAAAGTTATGCCAGTGAAATTCCTCAGGAAACTTGGTTTTAAGCCTGCCCACCCTCCTCTCCTTAATTCCACTCTCTGTTCCCACAGCACCTGCGTTAGCCTTAGCAAATTCTGCTCCAAACTTAGACATCTGGACCTGACTTCCTGTGTGTCCATAACTAACCATTCGCTGAAGGCACTGAGGTGAGAGCCGCGTTTTCCTGTGCTGTTTACTGGCAGACCCGAAGGCAGACAGCCCGCGTTCTCCCAGCGTGCTCTACTCCTGCTCTGCACCCGTGCGCTCCGTGCGCGACTGTTTAACCAGCGCTACGCCAGCACCTGTCATCGCACTTGATGTGTTTGTTGGGATACGGATGACTCAGCGCGTTCAGAACAGATTGTCTGCTGTTCGCGGGCGCCGTTGTTCTGTGGACAAATTAAGGCAGTTAATCACCCTCTTCAGCCAGTGAGGCCGTCGTTATTACTGTGTGTTTCACTCGTATCAGCTGTGCTTTGAGTCAAACATACCCAGTTAATCAACAGAAAGGTTATCAGTGTAAATCTTTCAAATGGAGATGAGTTCCTGTTTTAACTTCCAATGAGAGATAGAATGATTATAGGGCTTGCAAATTTAAAAAATCCCTGGTAGCCCTTTGGGCAGGCACTCCTCAGATTTTGGTAGCCCAAATAACTAGATTACACAATAGCCCCGGGACATCGGGCTAGTGATTTTGCGAGCCCAGGTTTACCTTTCTGTCAATATTCCATTTCCTTTGGAAATAATACTTTGACTTATTCTGAGTTGATAGCTTTTTTTGTAATTCATGCCTGTAGAACTGTGGATAATAATTTAGTTTCAGTTCCCTCTGACATGTTTAGTCTTGGATGAACAATGATACTGAGTTCGTGGCTTGTGTGTTCTGTCTCTGTCTATCTTTCTCTCTCTCTCTTTCTCTCTCTCTCTCTGTCTGTCTCTCTCTCTCTCCATCTCTCTCTCTCTCTCTCTGTCTGTCTCTCTCTCTCCATCTCTCTCTCTCCATCTCTCTCTCTCTCTCTCTCTCTCTCTGTCTGTCTGTCTCTCTCTCTCCATCTCTCTCTCTCTCTCTCTCTGTCTATCTCTCTCTCTCCATCTCTCTCTCTCTGTCTGTCTGTCTCTCTCTCTCCATCTCTCTCTCTCTCTGTCTATCTCTCTCTCTCCATCTCTCTCTCTCTCTCTCTCTCTCTCTCTCTCTGTCTATCTCTCTCTCTCAATCTCTCTCTCTCTCAAACTCTCTCTCTCTCCATCTCTCACTCTCAGCCCACTGGACCACTC